>LPNX010657237.1:30711-60064 GCA_001517045.1 Pseudotsuga menziesii | reverse complement strand
CTCTTCCTGACCATTGTCGCCAAGGTATCATTGTATCATTGCCATGTATTTTGCCTTCATGCTGAGATTATAGATCGGCCCTCGTATTGAGAAGTAGGCCCGGAGACGTAGTCCATCCTAGACGAACTATAGAAAATGGGTTATAAGTGGGTCTAAAAACAAGTTACATTTATAACAAATTTGTTTAAAAAAAAAACCATATTGTGGGTTCAATGAACCATGTGGTTTTGGGGGAAAAGAATTTTATTGTAATATTCTAAAAATATAAAATGTGGTTGGCATAGTTGTAACTATGTCAACTACATAATTTAAGAAGAGCCTAACCAAGTGTGGGGAGTTGGAACCATATGCCTTCTTGGGCAAAATTTGTTGTAACCAAAGAGAACATGAGGAAAATGTGAAGAGGGGCAAGTCATGGCTATATAAGCCCCCTTAGTTGCCATTTGCCACTCATGCTTTGGAGTGGAGACTTTGTAGCTAAAGGAGAGAAGGGAGATTGCGTATCTTTGCAGGAGGAAGGTACGAGTGTTTATACTTGTTTTACACCGTCTTCAGGCTTCGGAGTTGCTGGAAGCAGTCTTTTTGTGTTTTGGGCAGTGGTTCTCTTCCTGACCATTGTCGCCAAGGTATCATTGTATCATTGCCATGTATTTTGCCTTCATGCTGAGATTATAGATCGGCCCTCGTATTGAGAAGCAGGCCCGGAGACATAGTCCATCCTGGACGAACTATAGAAAATGGGTTATAAGTGGGTCTAAAAACAAGTTACGTTATAACAAATTTGTTTTAAAAAAATACCATATTGTGGGTTCAATGAACCATGTGGTTTTGGGGGAAAAGAATTTTATTGTAATATTCTAAAAATATAAAATGTGGTTGGCATAGTTGTAACTATGTCAACTACATAATTTAAGAAGAGCCTAACCAAGTGTGGGGAGTTGGAACCATATGCCTTCTTGGGCAAAATTTGTTGTAACCAAAGAGAACATGAGGAAAATGTGAAGAGGGGCAAGTCATGGCTATATAAGCCCCCTTAGTTGCCATTTGCCACTCATGCTTTGGAGTGGAGACTTTGTAGCTAAAGGAGAGAAGGGAGATTGCGTAGCTCTGCAGGAGGAAGGTACGAGTGTTTATACTCGTTTTACACCGTCTTCAGGCTTCAGAGTTGCTGGAAGCAGTCTTTTTGTGTTTTGGGTAGTGGTTCTCTTCCTGACCATTGTCGCCAAGGTATCATTGTATCATTGCCATGTATTTTGCCTTCATGCTGAGATTATAGATCGGCCCTCGTATTGAGAAGTAGGCTCGGAGACGTAGTCCATCCTGGACGAACTCCATTATCAACTTGTTGTCTTTATGTGTGTATTGTCTATGCTGTTTGGTTCTCTTCTTATGGATTTGTGAGCTTCATTCATGCTCTTTATGCAATTCATGTTAACGTCATAGAGTAGCAAAGATCTTGTTTTCAAATCATGTGGTATCAGAGCAGGACTATTTGACGTTGGATTGTGAGTGTGGATGCTCACGAGGGATAAACTGCAAGCTGGTGAGGGTACATTAGAGCCTTACAATTCCGAGATCGGACGTGCACACCGAAGGAGGAAGATGGATGCTAATGATGCCCGCATCGAGATGGAGGCAAAATTTCACAAGGTCTTCTACATGATGGCTGACAAGGTAGATAAGTTGTTTGCAGACTATGAAGAATGCATGGCAAAAGAAAGAAAAGGCAGTGAAGTAAAGAAGGAAGACAAAGAAGTGAAGGACGAAGGCAACGCTTCAGTTAACCAAGGAGGAGGTGGCGAAGAGCCTCCTGAGCCTCCCTCTTCACCTTCAGCTTCAAGCACAAGTTCAAGTGCTTCTTCCTCATCTCATTCTCAGCATTCCAAGGTTCCTCACAAAGAGCCTCAAAAGAATCCCTTATTGAAGCTCGATGTGAAGTTTGATTTGCCAATGTTCAATGGGTAAGCAAATGCAGAGAAGTTGAACAATTGGATAAGGAAAATTGAGGTCTATTGCCGAGTCCAGTAGATCAAAGAATAAGATGTGAAGATTCAGTTGGATTCACTTCGGCTGATAGGCACCGCACTTGTATGGTGGGAAAGCAAGCTTTAGCAAGGTAGCGAACAAATGGGTAATCTTCTCTCATCCTGGTCTGCTTTCATTTCTGCTTTACGTAAGCAATTTTATCCATTGGGTTATGTTCAAAAGGCTATGATGGATTGGCAAAGTTTTAGACAAGGCAAGGGTTAGAGTGTTTAGAATTTTACTGAAGAATTTAGAAAGAAAGCTTTAGAGTTGAATATTTCTATAGATTCTCCTGACACTCTTTTGAAGTACATTGGTGCTCTTCATCATTATCTATGCCATACTTTGCTGTTGTTGAATCCTACTAGTGTGGATGAAGCAAGTGTTCAGGCTACTCATCTTGAGAGCAGGGTGAAGCATTTGCAAGAAGACCATCTGAAGAAACCTTTCAAGCCCAACAACAACCACAAGTCCAAAAAGAAAGACAAGAGCAAGAAGACAGCTACTGCCAAGAAGGAAGGAGGAAAGCTCCATTGCAAACATTACGACACTGATGGGCATGATGAAGAAAGTTGTTGGAAGTTGCATCCTGAACAGAGGCCAAAGCATTATGGAGGCAAAAAGAAGAAAAATACCGTTGCAACAGTGCAACAAGATTTGGGTTCCGAATCAGGTGACGAAACCAGGATTACAGCCGTGGGAATGCAAGGTAACAAAACTCCTCATACTGGTTCAAGTTCTACTCATGTTTCTAAAGAAAATGATAAAAGAAGAAGTGAGTTGTTTCACATCAGAGTTGTGTCTAAGCATACAAATATTGAAACATTATTTGATCCGGGTTCTCAAGTAAATTTGATCTCAGAATCAGTTGTTAAGAATTTGGGCATATAGACTAAACCTCACCCCAAGCCTTATCCTCTTGGATGGGTATGTGATAATGCAAAGCTACAAGTGACTAAGCAATGCAGGTTAAGGTTTTCTATTGCTTCAAAGTTGATTGATGAGGTGGACTTAGATGTTGTTCCTCTTGACATCTGCGGTATCGTATTGGGAAGCCCATACTTGTATGATCGAAAAGCAGTATTCTTCCGTCACGAGAACAAGTACCATCTCACCAAAAATGGGGTGGAGTACATCGTGAGAGCTCACAGTATGAAGGATAACACCACTCTTGTTAGTGCAGGACAGATGAAGAGACTCATCAACACTAATAAGATATACATGCTCATGGTTGTGAGAGCAAAATATGCTGAAGCATTCGATGCTTTCAAAGGTTGTGATCCTTCTCATAAAAAGGCTATGATTGATATTGTGGCTAACTATGATGAAATATTTCAGGAACCTACAGGTTTGCCTCCCAAAAGGGAGATTCAACATGAGATTTATCTCCAGCAGGATTCCCCTCTTCCTAATGTGGGCATGTACAGGTTGTCCGCAGTTGAAATGGCAGAGATTAAGAAGCAGGTTCAAGACTTGTTGGACCATGGAGTGATCAGACCCAGCTCCTCTCCATGTGGTTCGCCGATTGTGTTGGTGATGAAGAAAGATGGCATATGGAGGATGTGCGTTGATTATCGGGCTCTCAACAAGATCACGATCAAGAATCGATACCCGCTTCCTCACATAGATGACTTGCTCGACTAGTTGAAAGATGCTGTGTTCTTTACCAAGTTGGATTTGAGCAGTGGCTACCACCAGATCAGAATTGCAGAAAGTGATGTGTGGAAGAAGGCCTTCAAGACCAAGCAAGGTCTATTTGAGTGGTTGGTGATGCCCTTTGGTTTTTGCAATGCACCTACAACCTTCATGCGGGTAATGAATGATGCTTTCCGGCCATTCTTAGATGATTTTGTCATTGTATACTTAGATGATATCTTGGTCTTTAGCAAAACTTGGGAAGCACATGTGGGGCATGTAAAGCAAGTATTAGATACTTTGAAAAAGGAGAAATTGTATGTAAAATTGTCAAAGTGTGAATTTGGCAAAACTTCATCAGTTTACTTGGGTCATATTGTAGGAGGTGGAAATTTAAAAATTGATCCTTCAAAAGTTGATGTAATTGTCAATTGGCCTAAGCCTACTAATGCTACTGAAGTGAGAAGCTTTTTAGGAGTTGTTCAATATTGGAGGAGGTTCATTTAGAACTTCTCATACATAGCATCTCCTTTGCATGCCTTAACAAGTGTGAAGAAATCCTTCCAGTGGGGAGGTAAGCACCAGAAAGCCTTCGACACATTGAAGGGAAAGATAAACACCGCCCTAGTGTTAGCCTTGCCTGATTTGCAGCAGCCATTTGAGATAGAGACAGATGCCAGTGGATATGCCATGGGGGCAGTATTGATGCAACACCGCAAGCCTATTTGCTACCATTCAGAGACTTTTACTCAAGTAGTGATCAACTACCCCACCTATGACAAAGAGTTGTATGCTTTGGTTCAGAGTGTCAAGAAGTGGAAGCACTACTTGATGGGTAAAACGATCATCCATACCGATCATCAGCCCTTGCAGTATCTCTAGTCCCAGACTAAGCTCCAACTAGCTCGTCATTTCAGGTGGATGGGATTTCTTCAACAATTCCATCTAGTGATCAAGTACAAGAAGGGTACTAGTAACAAAGTGGCATATATGCTTTCTATACCTCCTATTGTTGCATCTATTGTTTTGAAAAATGCTTCTTTGTCCCATGAAAGTTATATTGAGCAGTATGCTACTAATGATTATTTCAAGGAGATTTATGAGAAGCTAACCAATGGCACACAGGTGGAAGACTACTATTTGCAGGGAAAGTTGCTCTATCATTTGGGCAAGCTATGTGTTCCTATCAGTGAAAGAGTCCATGTAATACGAGAAGCTCATACTTCTCTTGTATCAGGGCATTTTGGGGTAGGTAAGACTTTGGCTCATTTGCAAAGACTTGTGTATTGGCCTCGCATGAAAGACATTGTAACAAAATATGTAAAGGGGTGTGTGATCTGCTCTACTTGTAAGCCCACTAATAGAAAATTGGGGCTGTACTCACCACTTCTTGTTCCTTCCCATCCTTGGGAAAGCATTTCCATGGATTTTGTGGGGGGTTTGCCTATGTCTAGGAGGGGTCATGACTACTTGTATGTGGTCGTGGATAGGTTTAGCAAGATATGTATTCTTATGCCATGTAAAAAGCAGGTCACTGCAGAGCAGGCTACTTCTCTTTTCTTTCAACATGTATGGGTTCACTTTGGACTCCCTACATCCATTATCTCAGATCGAGACTCCCGATTCCCTGGAGAGTTTTGGACAAAATTATGGTGTATGATGGACACTAAGCTGAAGAGGAGCACTGCTTTCCATCCACAGACCGACGGACAGACAGAGGTAGTCAACAGGATAGTTGTTCATTTTCTTCGAGGTTATTGCAACAAGCATCCTAAGTTATGGGATGAGCAGATCCAGTATGTGCAGCATGCCTACAACAGGGCTATGCATTCTTCCACTCAGAGCTCGCCATTTGAGACATGCTTTGGGTACTTGCCAAAGACTCCATTGGACTTGACTTATGGGAGAGAGGTTGATTCAAGTTCTTCCAAGGATGAAGACAAAGCCCGTAGGTTCATTCAGAGAGTTCAATAGGTACATCAAGCAGTGCAAGAGCAGCTGGAGAAGATTCAAGCCCAGTACAAGGCTCGCCATGACAAGCATAGAGTTGATCATCAGTTTCAGGTAGGAGATCAAGTGTGGCTTCACATCAGCAAGGAGAGGATGAAAGGAGAAGGCAAGAAGCTCAAGCCCATTAGATATGGTCCCTTCACCATCTTGGAGAAGATTGGGACAAATGCCTTTTGCTTAGAGCTACCGCCATACATGTAGATCTACTTAGTGGTGAATGTGGAGAACTTGAAACTCTATGAGCCTCCCATGATCATGGATGAAAGGGAGAATGTCTCATTGCCATCAGTTGATGAATTTGCTCCTGAGTACATGGATGAGCTACAGGAAGATGTCATCCTGGACAGAAGGACAAGGACTTCTCGCAGAGGTGATGTTGATTATCTTCGAGTGGGCATCGGAGGCACTCATCCAAGCAAAGCCAAGTGGATCGAGAAGGAGAAAGTGAGGGAGCAATTCCCTCACCTATCTGTTGATTAGTAAAGGCTTTTGGAGGCCAAAAGCTTCTCAGCGGGGAGGAATGATCCAGGAGGATCCAAGAAGGAAGTTTTTTTGAAGTCCTCCAATCTCAGCAAAACTGGCGTCATATCAAAGGGCTCGTCAAGACGATTCGAACGACGTTCGTTTCACCTCAAACGGGCTCTGTATGAGAAAGTTATCGTGTTCTGTTCTATGAGGTCAACAGGTAAAATTGGCAAAAAGAGGTGCCACGTGGCACCACTGACAAGGTGACACGTGGAACCACTGACAAGGTGACATGTGGCATCCATACTATACAAACATGATGACATGGCACCACTGACAGGGTGACATGTGGCATCCGTACAGTACGGACGGATGACGTGGTAGTTGTACGGACATGCAGGTGGCAGTACGGTCCAATCAGGATGCGACATGTGTCATGTACAGATGATGAGGTGGCAATCCAATCAGCAGTACGGACCAATATGAATGCAACATGTGTCAGTATGGAGGTGACTGCGCAACTTAGTTGGTAGTACGGCAGATGAGTTGGTAGCTAACTGGGTGTTGAGGTGGACCAATCCGAAACTGCCACGTGGCAGCACCGGATTGGCCAATATTGATTGAAGTTCACCAAAATGTTGCTGCTCCGCCGGTTTCAAACTCCTGACCTCCCATACCCTGTCTCTGTGCCTTTACCAACTACGCTGGTAGTATTCTTTGTATAATGTATGGAAATAATATTATTTAAAGTGGCATTTTGAGCCCCAAAGGGGCTGGGGCTTAGCCCTAACCCTGGTTCTTCCTCCAACGTGATCGGGAGCTCCGACCAGCACGGGAGCCCGCACTCTATTTCAGCACATGTCGAATTACAAACTATAGAAAGTGGGTTATAAGTGGGTCTAAAAACAAGTTACGTTATAACAAATTTGTTTTTAAAAAAAACCATATTGTGGGTTCAATGAACCATGTGGTTTTGGGGGAAAAGAATTTTATTGTAATATTCTAAAAATATAAAATGTGGTTGGCATAGTTGTAACTATGTCAACTACATAATTTAAGAAGAGCCTAACCAAGTGTGGGGAGTTGGAACCATATGCCTTCTTGGGAAAAATTTGTTGTAACCAAAGAGAACATGAGGAAAATGTGAAGAGGGGCAAGTCATGGCTATATAAGCCCCCTTAGTTGCCATTTGCCACTTGTGCTTTGGAGTGGAGACTTTGTAGCTAAAGGAGAGAAGGGAGATTGCGTAGCTCTGCAGGAGGAAGGTATGAGTGTTTATACTCGTTTTACACTGTCTTCAGGCTTCGGAGTTGTTGGAAGTAGTCTTTTTGTGTTTTGGGCAGTGGTTCTCTTCCTGACCATTGTCGCCAAGGTATCATTGTATCATTGCCATGTATTTTTCCTTCATGCTGAGATTATAGATCGGCCCTCCTATTGAGAAGCAGGCCCGAAGACGTAGTCCATCCTGGATGAACTCCGTTATCAACTTGTTGTCTTTATGTGCGTATTGTCTATGCTGTTTGGTTCTCTTCTTATGGATTTGTGAGCTTCATTCATGCTCTTTATGCAATTCATGTTAACGTCATAGAGTAGCAAAGATCTTGTTTTCGGATCAAAAAGTGCTCCAAAAGAGTGCATTTTGGCCTTCTTTCACACCCTGGTTTCACACCCTAATTTGAAATATGGATCCAAAATTATAGATTTAACT
Organism: Pseudotsuga menziesii; assembly: GCA_001517045.1. NCBI lineage: Eukaryota > Viridiplantae > Streptophyta > Pinopsida > Pinales > Pinaceae > Pseudotsuga > Pseudotsuga menziesii. Next base: position 52,221 of record LPNX010657237.1, on the reverse strand, counting down.
GTGTTCCTGGTCTATGACAGAACCATAATTATTTTGACCCAAATCAAGCCACCATTAGGTCTCATGACACTGATTTGTAAAATTCACTAATTCAAATTTTCAATCAAATTAGAGGAGGATGGGCTCAGTATTCTTACCGATGTTTTGTGACTTTCCTCAATGGCATACAAATTCCATAGGTCTCATTAAATTTTGTGCTAAATTGCTCATGTTATGCAATTCTATGGATCTATACTCTTTTGTTTGTTTCTAATCCTGACATGTCAATCCCAACTTCACAACTTTTCCAAGTCTTTCCAACATTTCCAATAAAAAAACATAAATCATAACAGAAAAATTATCCACAACAAGACATTATCGACTTCTCGACTCTGACTACTATCTTTTGTATGTTGGGAGTCGAAAGTTAGAAGGGAAAAATAGTTCCTCCATAGAAATTTATTGATCTCTCAACTCCGAATACTATATTCTGTACATTGGGATTTAGAAGTTAGCACTTCATCATGGCTTTCGAATAAGACTACCCCGACTTCCCAACTCCAACTACTACTTTACATACGTTAGGAGTTGGAAGTCGGAATCTCTGAAATTCAATCTTTCGTGACTGCATTGATGCCAATATTAGAATATGGACTTCAATGATCCACTCATACCTTAGTCTACCACCTCCTACTTGGATTCGAAATTCGAAACTCCATTGCTACTCTACCAATCGGTCCCAATCCCAAACTTTCATTGCCAGTAGTATAAGTTGATTCCTACCATGAGTAACTTGTCGATCCCGATGTCGAAACTTCAACATCAAAGTCCTGGAAATGTCCAAACAATAACAATCAATGAACCTTCCAACCTTATGATCCCTATATCAGAAGTCGGAAGTCAACAAGATGCTAATGTTACTGCCAACTTATTATGCTGATATCTTTCATGTCCAAAGTCCATTTTTTATGAAATCAACATCGCTAGAAATATCTCAATGAGATCTATACAACACTTTGATCATCTATAACATTTTAAGTCTTTGATCTTTGGTCATTATTTAACCCTCAATTTTACCAAAAATCTATTAATTCACTCTCTATGCATTTCTCACTTTCTTCTTATAGTGTAGATTTTGGCCCAAACAACTGCAGCGATGCAACCATTTTATTTGATACCACTCTATCATGTCCCCTCCAATAAATCCAACCCACATAGGTAACATGAATGGTGTATGGGGTTTTATATTTCAGCCAAATGGCCAAATTATGAAATTCATAAACACTTAAAGGTGTGTGCAAATTCATGGTAAACATACACAACATAATTAAACTCTATTAATGCACACGTATCATGAAATTACCAACATGTTCATCATGATAGGAATAACATAAAAATACTGCATAGAAATAAACTCATTTTCAGGCTATTCACATGCATTCAATTTAATAGTTGAACTCGATCAATTTATTCAATCTGAGATAAACAAATACTCATACATAATACATGAAATCGACATAATTAGGGACAACAATGAACACTTATCTTTCAATTGGAAGTTACTAAGCAACTGGATATGGAATATTAACGTTCCGCCCAACCATAGGTCTATTTCCAACATATATTATTTTAGCTGACATACCAACCTTAAGAAAGGATATGTATCCACTAAGGAGGAACTACTCGGGCTCACTCACATCCATAAGCACAACCACTTATTTTAAGCCAGCGCACAGCTGGGTTTGTCAAGCATGCAGGGAGATAGGGAAGGATAATGCTAAGTAAGTGATCTCAACTATAGAGCAACATGTATTTCAATTGATATCAACCAACCTTGGCATCCACAATACCTACCTCAACCAACACAAGGATGTTGGTTTATTGGTCAATACTGAGAGGGGGGGTGAATCAATATTGTTATCTTTTTACTAATTTAACCACTTTAAAATCTGTCATTAAATACACATAACAACAAGAATACACAGAACACAATTTTAATGTGGAATCCCAATAGGGTAAACCACCAATACCTCCTATTACTACAAAATTGTTATTTTCAAATAGTTTTTCCTGCTGCTATAGACAAGGATGGTATTACACCCTATTAACCAGAAACTACTGGGAGGAGGATACGACCCCTTGATTTATCAGCTGTTACTAAAAGGATTATACGACACCCTATTTACCAACTACCATTGGAAGGAGGCTATGACCCCCAGTTTATCAGCTGCTACTGAAAGGATGCTATGACACCCCATTTACCAGCAACCACTGGAAGCAGGCTACGACCCCCTGGTTTATTAGCTGCTACTGAAAGGATTCTATGACACATTGTTTTGTAAGCTACGACTGACATGATGCTCCTACACCCTATTTACCAACAACTACTGGAAGGAAGCAACAACCCCCTGCGGGCCTGTTTCCTACCCTAGATCCACCCTGCCACCCTAATATGTTTTCTATAAATATTCCCTCAATCTATGCCATTCTTCCTGGTCTCTTCTTCAGATATGGATACATCAATTCAGAACACCCATACGACTATTCTCTTTGGACTTTGTTGATCTTACTAACAGATACATCTTAATATTTTACACATTCATACAATAAATACTCTTTACCTATTTCCTATCAATGCGTCTCTTCATAGCCACTCTCCTTCGTTTTGGATCGTGACTATTTACTTACAGACATAACTATTCATCATTTTACCCATTCAACAGTCGTGTCATTTCATCGATAACTTTAAGCAAAATCATCGTTTAGTTCTTCCCACAACCTAGAATTCATTTTCATAGCCCTATTTATCATTTTCTAGTGCTTCTACAATATCCATATTCTTTTCGCAAGATCATCTTCCAACTTTAATCAAAGTCATTGATCCTATTTCTAAGTCTCTCTAGACCATCGATCTAACGCATAGATTTCTTCCTCGAAATATTATTTCCACGCCACGATTCCCCACCGTTAATCTAATTTTGAGTCTCTCCTGTCTGTCGATCTAACCTACAAATTTCTCTTTCGAAATCATATTTCCACACCACGATTTCGTTATCAACTATTTCCCACCATTGATCTTCGTTGGGCATTTTCCTGTCTATTGATATGAGGTAAGATGTGGATTGCAGAATGCAGGAAATCAACTCTTCAAAACTTTGACTTTTTGCTTTCTGCAATTGTCTTTTTGCAGCAACAATTATGCACAATTGATCTCATACGGGCTCTTCTATGACCATCGATCTCCGGATTGTGGGATGTAACATTTCCTCAAATCATATTTCAACTTTTTGCAATCTCCTTTTCGCAAGCTTCTTTTCGTAAGATTCTTTTCGCAAGCTCCTTTTTGCAAGCTTCTTTTTTCAATTTTTCTTTCGTACCGTTGATATTTTGTGAAACTAATCTTAGCCGTCCAATATTGATCTTTTTTAGGTTGCAGATTGTGGGTTCATAGAATCTTTAAACATTATTTTTGTAATTCCCTTTCCACATTTTTCTTCCACACCGTTGATCTATTTTAGCGGAACTAATCTGGGTTGTCCGATCTTTTGGCAGTTGCGGATTGCGGGTTCATAGAATCTTTAAATGTTATTTCCACATTTTTCTTCCACACCGTTGATCTATTTTAGCGGAACTAATCTCGACCGTCCGATCTTTATCTTTTACAGAACTTTGGATTTTTCGCCTAACTATTGGAATTAATCCTTAACCGATACTAATATAAGCCGTTCGATATTGATCTTTTTGCAGAACTTCATCCTCTCTCCTATATTCTACGAAACTGATCTTGAACAGTCGGATCTCGTGCGGGATGCTTCTTGACCGTCGATTTCAAATCGAACGCAGATCTTACCATGACTTTGCGAATCTGCATGATTTCTTTGCAGAAATCCTTTGCGACTGTTTCTAACAGTTTTGAAGACTTATATACACAAAGAATTTCATCATGCTACTGATTATACAGAATTTATAAACACTCTCGCAAATATAGTTTCTCTGAAGAATTTATAAATAGTCTCGCAGGTATAGTTTCTTCGATTGTTTACATATACTCTGTCTCCCGTTCATTTAATTCTTCTATAGTTTTACTCTTCATTTTTCTAACCAACTTTTTCATTCATACTACATCTCTACTTCCACTTGACCTCTGTTCTTTGTTTCATTAACCATTGTTTACATCATATTGTTGACACTATTCTAGAAGTCTTCAGATCAGTCATTCATGTTGTCTTATCATCCATGTCCATCTCATCATCATTAGGACACCATCATATTCCATGTCATCATATGTGTCATGCTACATCCTCAACTATGCCATGCGATGCCATCACTACCTTAGTATTTCACTGAGTTTGTCCTATCATCATATCCACTGGTTATTCCTTTTCCATTCGTGAACACCTTTAACATCAATGAGAACTATATACTCAACAAAAGAATGTCCCCTTCTCTGCTACATAGTCTCTCAAGCACCCCTTCCCTCCAGTGCTCTTCAGAGTGGGCATAGAAAGGTCTAAGATGATAAATCTTTAAATATTCTCTCCTTCATTTGGTTTATCAAGAAATTACGCCCTCTAATCTCTCTCCCAATTCAACCCGCTCTTGTATTTTTCCCAATTCTATCCACATGACTCTCAATCATGAAATTCAATTTTTGGGATTTCAAATCTAGGTATTCCTATGTATTTTTAGGGTTTTAGAACTCTCAATTACTCCCCATGGTTTATATATATGAATACCCCATTGGATTTCACAATTCATACAAATTTATGGGCAGTTTAGACACTCTAAAACACAACTTAATTTATTGTTACGATTTATGTTTTTTTAACAATTGGGAATGTATAACATGCTTAGAATAGTATTCTAGTTGTTCAAACATGGATGGGGGTAATGGAATATGAATTTCCAGAGGAAATTGACTTATGGGTCAAGTAAAATGATCGCATACTCAACCATACAAATTTCTAAGTTTTTCCCATACTCCATTAATGCATGAGTTGATTTCTCAGTTACCCTTTTCCAACAAAATTAAATATTAGCAAGTGAATTCAATATAGGTTCTCAATATGACACATGGAAACAATGGATTCAATCCCACAACCCCCTCACCTCTCCCTAGTGGATACACATAGCCCCCTCATTTTAGTTGCTTCCATATCCATCTCTTAAGATTTTAATTGCATTTATAAATATTTATATGCTTTTACAATTTCCCATGGCTCACAAATTATAAAATACTTTCCTTTTAAAAACTGAGTATCACTAGCGGGGCCTTAGCCTTGAGCTCCATGCTAGATATCACGCATCACATATTTACATATCAATCCAATTTTTTCCAAGGGTCAAAATAGGGGTATTACACAAACACTGTTTCTATTGACATCCTTTTCTTGGAATTTGTACCACTATTTTAAAGAGTTTAGGTCCAATCTTCAAAACCTCACCACATCTAAACCATATCTTCATTTGATAAACAATATGCACCATCATGATTATCACATCGATGAATATGCAATAACACCTCCTTCTCCCCCACCTAGAGAATTTCATCTGGCACTAAACTCCCATCGAACTCCATAGGTGCATCATGTTATAGTTTTATATTACTGCATTTCCAATACGTTGGTTATGTCATTTACTATACTTGGGTATGTGTGTTATGTGTGTAGTATTACCACCCAACCAGTAGAGATCCATCATAAATATGACTTTACCAGATGTTGATAGGGATAATTCTCTTGAGGAAAACCCTTTTTAATTTACAAAAATGTCTAATAAGTATTCCTACTTGGGAGGGAAATGGCCACCTTACTTAAGCAATTTCAAAATAGGGTAAATATCTGCAAAATAATGAGATGAGTAACATTAATAATTATATATTCAAATAGTTTCAAAAAATTACTTTACTTGTCTTTATTTAAAACTAATAATGAATATTAAAGTAGTTAATGAGTAAAATAAACCATATAAAATTCTAAAATCTACATTTCGAGAATAAATTGAAATTTGAAAAACACTTTACTATCAAATGAATATTTTAAACATATATCCAAATGCTTTTGAGAAATGACTTGTTTTCCTTTATAGCTAACAATGAACATTTACATGTTATGGTTAACCTTGACTTGGGAATGAGAAAGGATGTAAGTGATTTTAGGAGCATGGTTTTAGTGGCCCAAGGTTTCTTGCTAGTTGTATATGCATGTAAGGAACCTTATAAATGTGGTTTTAATCCTCCATTGTAATGTACCAAAGTGAGCACGAGAGATTCTCTTAGAGGCCTTTGCCTGGTTGGCCAAGGACTAATAATAAATCTATTATTAATGGTTGGTTTTTCCCTATGTGGTTTTTGAGGGTAAATATAGTGTTGCTATTGTGATTGTTATTATTTTGTAATTTATTTTTCTATCACATATTTTATTCCTAACAATATGTCTGCTTATGTTTCAAGCCAACATAATTTTTAAAGTGAAGTTTGATATATAATTACAGAAATGTATTTTACAATTTGGCTAATTTAAAATTAAATTTTATATGTTCTTGGTTTTATAATTTTTCTTTTTACTACCCAAGTTAATTGAATTTTAATACTAATCTATTATTATGTAGATCTATCTTTTGGATCCAACAATGTGATAGATGGGACACATATCACATATTAAATTATATGTGTTTTTTTACAAATATTTATTTTTGGATATGACAATCTCACATACATGACACATCTCACCCACATGGGGCTGTAGAAAGCGCCTCTTGGTGCAAACATGAAGATTTTCAACAAACATTGACAATGATGCAAAACATTACCTCACATGTATTATCTCAAAACTGGCATATCAACACCAGTATATCTCTATTTATCATGCATATAAGCATTATGTAACAATAGCCCATCCTTCCTATACTTTTTATTATAAGAACAAGACTCCATCCCATGACACTAGTAAAGGCTGGTCTTAATGCTCATCAACATCATTAATGTGCAACATTACCTGTACCCCCATGGTTGTTCATAATTTTTCAACACTATAATTATTTGAAACCCATGATGTTGATACCCCCACAAGTTGAAGAAAATTTCCATACAATTAAAAGGATCCTCCCTTAGTCCATAATTTAATAGCTGCAAATTTACTCTGCCTCCAAGAATCCATGTCATGAGATTCCTTTCACTAGTTACGTTCAAATATTAACAATCAACCACGCATACACCCATGTGCGTGCCATGGTTTACCAACATCTTCGTTGTACAATCATCCCTACAAAGACACAAGTGGGCCTCCCTCCCTGTGTAGAAACCAATCATATTCAAGTTATTCCCACATGAACCACCTGCATGGTATTGATTCATGGGGCACTCATCTTTGTATTTTACAAAATCACCCTCACATAATCTTGGAAACAGTTCCTCAATATGACCAAAATTGTGGGAACTCTGTCCATCGTTAAATTGATTATCCAACCCACTAAAAAACATGGGAATCCATCCCATCATCAAAATTGGTCCCCTGACACATCCAAAACTATGGTGATCCCTCCTATCATTCTTTATGTACAAAAGGTTATCCACTGCACTCACAGGAAACCCACCCCAATTATTTTAGCAACTACCCCCTGGTCTCCTTTTATCGATGTAGTTGAGTCTCTCGGTTCTCAGTAATGTCCCATTTTATCATTGACTATTCCTTCAATATTGTATCACCAACAAATCCCTTCATCTATATATTTTCTCCCTCCATTACACTCTACCAAGAAGAATGATTTCGTTAGTTACTCGTCAAGTTTACATCGATCAAAGGAAGTTATAAGCCCCACCATTATCAGTCAGTCTTTTGTTAGGTATGTTAGTTCCAAAATTGGTTACAATATGATCTTGGATAGAAAGATAAGACCCTTATCATATCATACCCTTCATCTCTCATCAACATCAAATCCTCATATTCTGATATTATTAGTGGTTACAATCATACCTTGGGATTCCTCTCAACCATTATAAGGGATCTCCTTGAACTAATTAGGGAGAGTCATCAGTACCCCCTACCTTAGAGGTATCCCATATGCTTGAGATCAACACATCTATTGCATCAAGGGGAGTCATACATTTCAAAGTTAGTAGTTTTCACTTGTGGAAACTCATGGCAGCATCTCCAATACGGTGACTTCCCCCTCAATGACTTCATTAGTATGTGGACCTCCACCCCCATGGGCTTCTTATGGTTTTCAGCAGTTCCTCTTATTCGACACCGGTGACATTTTTTCTAGGTTCATGTACTCTCACATGGTTTGAATCCTCTTTCTTCCATGTCCTAGCAGTTTTATGAATTGACCCCTTTAGTGTCTTCATTTTTGTAGACCCCCTAGCAGATATTCACGAGCATTGGTATGCCTACCTCATTTGCATAAAACAACATTCTTGGTTACTACTCCATCGACAACTTTCCTCCTTCAAAAGGTCCTACTTATCTACTTACGTTTCACACGGTTTCAAGAACAATAGAGATAAAACAAAAGAAACGATGATGCATTATTAGCTCTACAATACCCTCTAAACCTCATACATTAGGGGGCATCTATTATCGTGGAAATCTTGCACAAATGCGACATTTTTCCAATTCACGTAGTAAAGTGTCATCAACATATAACATGCATCCAACCAAATACTTCCTCACTACATCCAAGAATCAACATGAGTCTAAAAGTGCCTAAAAATTGTCAAAAGGTACACCTACATCATCTCTGTTAATATGTGCTACAGCATGGACCATTAGTGTAACTGTTGTGTGACCAACACGTATATCCCTTCGATACCCACGTGAATGACAGGAACAAAGGAATCCCAACTACCAACAACATATTTAATACTCATGAAAGCTCCATTACCTCCAAAAAATTTGAATTCCGTGCCTCACGCACTTGGTTTCCTTAAATTTCCTCCTTTGTGTACTTGGAAGCTAGATCATGAGATTAAAGGGTTCACATTGGATCTGTTTATTTCTTCACCACTTCTTAGCCTACAAAAGGAATCCATAGGTTTAATTATTGTAAGAAGAAATAAGAGGAAGATTATTCTATTGTACTCTTTTTCTTGATCTCTCTCATAGATCACCTCTTCCCTCTTAGTTAGCATTCAACAAGCCCCCTTCCCACCTTATTCCAAGGGGAAAGTGTTCTTCTCATTGGTTCTTTTAGCCATTTAACATTTAGTATGGACAAGAAAGGCCTCCCTTAGAGAGATAGTTTTCCTCCTTGTGGAGATCACATATCCAAGATGTTGTACATGCTTGACGATTGGGAAATATACAATTGGTTTGGTACCCATTTGTTGGTGGAATTTGCATTACTACCCGTTTTCTTTGTCTCATTGTGGTTTTTATTTTCTTTGTTTTATTTCATTTCACTAACAAAAAATTGCATGATCACTTGGAGAACTCCACCACCACAAAGGGGAACCTAGTATTAAATCCTTACTGCAACCAACAAGGATTTTAGCCTCATCAAGTGGGAAGGAATCGGTCTTATGAAATATTTTTCACAACATCATTAATCATTTCAATATAGAGGAAATACCACAAATACATGAATTCTTCTTTAGAATTTTATCCATCACCACATCCCATCCATAGCTTGAAAAAATGTTTTTCATTGAGTCTTAGGATCATTCTGCCTCCACAGGATCCAACTTGAGTAGCTCCATAAAAGAAACTAATAGCATGATAGAAAACCAAAGAGGGAGTTGAACATTGTCTATTCTTCTTAGGTAATTCCACATAAGAATAATCCCTGTACATTCTCAAAGAATACATACTAGAAACCTATATGTTTGGATCAGAGTCTTCAAAAAAATCCCAACTTCTCATTTTTCATAAATCCCAATGCACAAAAATATGAATTTTTTTATGATTTGAAGCCATCTATCTCCACTTGGAAAATTTATCTTTAAGATAAAGAGTGACCCATCTCTTCTTAATATCCAAGAATTCAAAAAGGTCATGCCATACTATGATGCAGAATTGGCAAGAAGCAAAAACATGGTAGACTATTTCGTCATCTTGTTTACTAAGAACATATTGACCAGGACCATTCCATCATCTTTTCACCAACTTGTCATAGGTAAGTAAGAGATTTTATAAGCATATCCAAAAGAGGAATTTCATTTTGAAGGAATATGCCAATTCCAAATCTTACGATACAAACATTTGATTCTTTAGCAGATTGATGCATCATAATAGCATTATATGCTTCCTTAGCAATCACCTTATATGAATATTTATTCCAGATCCAAACCAACATATCTTCATTATCATTAATCATGATAGAAACCCTATTTAAAGCACTGATATAGGCATCCTATCCACAACCAAGTGGCCATGTAGTCTCATGTCTTCAACTAAAAATCAGTTGGATGTAGAAATCCTTAACCAACCAATTCTTCTAACATGATTTAAAGTGACAAGTCCAAACTCTACTAAGTATTCCAATGGAGTCTGGGGATAATAAATGGTTTTCTTCTCCCCTAATAAAGGGGCCAATTCCCACAAGGATATTATCCCCTTTTCTAACTTTCCAAGTTATCCACGTGTTAATCCAATAAGAGAACACTAAGAAACCCATTCCAAATGGATGAGAGACAAGCTATATATTTTACAGTGTTCCTAAAATATTTGAGAAAAGATCCACCCTTCAAATAGTTTTTCCTTAAAATTGTTCTCCACAAACTTTGATCAAATAATCCATGGGATAAACTTTTCATGTAAAGGGACATATTGACTTTAACATTTTTTTAATGTCTCAACTACCTAAAGCTTTTGGCATAGTGATATTTTCCTATTTGAGCATATGCACTTGATTAACAGGACTAGCACGAGACCACAATAATTGAAACATTTTCCTCCTAACCATATTAAGAATTGTCTCTAGAATTTTAAACAAAAAATCCCCACCAATTCTTATTTCACTAAAGTAATCCTATCTCCCATTGATAACATGTATGCCAATTACCAATTATTTTTTCAATCTTCTTTACTAGCCAAAGTCAATATTCACACATATAATTATTAAGATTAATATAATATACAAGATAATTTAACCCAAAGTCAATATGATTCAATTTGGAAGGGTAAAATGTACTAATCATAAATAACTAATCATCATCCACCATTTTGATTTAGATGAACTTACTTCCATGCTTCAAAACATGAAATAGTTTCATAAAATGTGTTCCACTCTTCTACAAAACCCTTTTTAAAAATGGCAACATCATTAAACAAAACATTAAAATAGATAATATGTAGACTAAAAAAATTATACTATATAATATGCCATTCCTTTCTACATCATCAAACATCATCTTCTTGAACTCTTTAATAACCAAAAAAAATACTATATAATATGTCATTCCTTTCTGCATCATCAAACATCATCTTATTGAACTCTTTAATAACCCAAAAAAGGAAAAAGATAGGAATAAAAAAGAATTCTTACCTTAAATATAAAAAATGAGGTAAAAGATTCATTAATCATTATAACAAAAACAAGTTGAGAAAACATTCCATAATCCAATTAACAAAAACAAGTTAAGAACACATTCCATAATTGGATTACGGACAAATAAACAAAGACCAATTTGAATCAAAATCAACATTAAGAATCCCTAATTTACAAATTTACATTGTAATATTCTATTGCAAGGTTTATCTTCAAAGCATTTCATTTTAACTTTGATAGGATTAGCACGTGTGGCATTTAGAATTTGTTTGTTTTCTAATTAACCGAAATTGTTCCTTATAAACCACTTTCCATAATAGGCTTCGAGAGATTGGCCTAAATTCCATAAAGGATTGGGCTTTTATCACAAATTTTAAGAATTATAAACCACTTTTTTCATAATAGGCTTCGAGAGATTGGCCTAAATTCCATAAAGGATTGGGCTTTATCACAAATTTTAAGAATAAGTGTGATAAAGGTAGAATTTAATGCTTTTAAAACATATGTATCTACCAAGTGAAAAAAAAGAAAAAAAAAGAAGAAGCTCCAAGGGTTAGCTCAATTGGTAAGACGTGCGCACACTCTCTCGGTACGGGGGAGGTCACGGGTTCGAGCCTTGAGTCCTTTGGGGGTTAGGCCTTCTGTGAGGAAGGCCGACGGTTTACCACCTCGACCATCCACTAATTATAATTTTGATTTTCCAAATTTATAAAAATAACTTTTTATTAATAAGATATATGTAGATTATAGTACTTGTTATTAAGTGTAAATTTATGTTCATTCAAAAGTTATAATATTAAAGATTAGAAAAGGAGTTGTAAACTTAGCGCGAAATGAAAATTCTTGACTATTAGAGTAACGACGTACCCATCAACCAGTAATAATTAAAGATTTTAATTAAAAAATATCTCCTGTCTTTTGGACTTCCATATCCTCCACAATTATAAATAATATATTTCGTCGATGAATACTATTCAGTTGGGAGCCTTCTGAAAATTAGAACCGCAAAGAAAAATCTCTCAATTCCGGGCAAAGAAGGCAACCCAAAAGTCAAGAACGGGCAGCACAGGTAAAGAATTTTCTGCTCTTAAAACAATATCAATGAAGATTAAACTTTGTAAGACTTTGTTCATCACGTTTCTGGAATCAACTTCTTCCATGTTTGCGCGGTGTAGGGCGGGATTGTGGAATTTGCTGAGAGGCCATGTCACATATCCATGAAAATGAAAAAGTATGTATATCCATCCACGCTGTTTTTAAAATTCGAATTTGCTTAAAAAGGGAAAACAAAACTGACCGTTGGTTTGTCACAGGATTGTAACGGTCAAATATCTAGCTCTAAAAGATACGGCTGGGATGATGAGGGAGAAACATGGGACGATGGGAATACATATTCAGGAATTAGAAGGATTATCATGACAGAAAACGATAATGTTTTAACCTCACTTCAACTGCATTATTTTCGCGATGGCCGGGAAAATAATAAACGTAAAATTTCACGAGGGAATGTACATGGGCGTATTGATGGAAATAAAACAAAAGTAATTCCAGAGTCCAAATTAGATTAATTGTTTATGCCAAATAATATATTAATCCATATCCATATATTCTGAGTGATTAATTATATTCTGCGTGATTTCCTTGACCTCTGCAGTACTCGCTGAAATACCCGGAGGAGGTAGTTACAAAAATAAGTGGAAGTTTTGGTGTCTACCAAGGAAAAATGGCAATTACATCATTGGCGTTTCATACCAATAAAAATGAAATCGGCCCATGCGGCCAGAAAATAGGAGCTAATTTCGACATAAAAATGGATGGAAAGAATATAATAGGGATTTTTGGGTCTGGAACTGCAACTCTAATTCAGACCATTGGAGCCTATTTCATCTTGAAAAAATAAAAATACGAACAATTTTGATGATATCGTGTTTGTCTTCGTATCTCACGAGTCATGCCATTGGCCATGGCGTTTTGTGCAAGTCAAATTTTGTAAAATCACAATAAATTTTTTTATTTATAGGCTCTAATTTGGAGTGCTGTATATACTGGACAGACTTTCCCTCGGGAGGGGAGCGGAGCCTGTCCAATGGACACCGTTGGATGAGAAATCCGACGGTGTCCATTGGACAGGCTCCCCTCCCTCCAGGGAAAGTCTGTCTAGTAAATAAGGATTGCCCTAATTTATTGACATAACATAACACTTTTATACCTAATTTTTTATATATATTATAAAATAAGAATTATTTAAATTTTATTGTTTTATTTTTAATTTTGTTTATAGTTTTTTTTAAATTTTTAAATTTTAAAGCTTTATGATTTATGATATATTTTATTTTATTTTTAAATTATAAATATCAAATATTAGATTAAATTTTAAAACTTTATAATTTATGATATATTTTGTTTTATTTTTTAATTATAAATATCAAATATTAGATTAGGTTTATTTTGTAATATAAATTTTAAAAACTAGTTAAAATATTAGATTTTAGTTAAGATAATATTTTTTGGAATATATTATTAGAAATTTCTTTTATTATTATATAATTTATTTTTACATTTTAATTTTTTAATATTTTTATAATTAAATTTATAAATACATTATTAGATAATTTTTCCTCCCTCTTGAAGACTATATATAGAAGTTTTAATGTTTTCTTTGATTTTTTGTCACAGGAAGTAGATAAAAATGCCCCATAAAAAGTCTTACATACAATATTGAATACTTTATGTATATTTAAAAAAAAATGAAATATATATTTTTTAAATTTATAAACAACGTACTTTTCGTATTTTGTTAGTACTAGATTGTTATGTATTTTTCTATATCAAATATCTACTATAATTTTAAAATGTAATGTCATAATTATTTTGTAAAACTTTGTTTTTGAGGTTTTACTTTTCTAAACAAATAAAAATCCTCTTTTAATTTAATTCTTGTGAATTATCTTAATTATTTTATTTTATTGATAATATAGTTTATGATAGATCAATCATTTATGATAAATCATAATGTATAGCTATGTTTGGTTCGTTTCTTATCATTTTTGGTTAGTTTCTTATTAATACAATATTGAGTTTTTAAAACTCTTCTATATTTTAAACATAATAGTTTTGTATTCTAGATTTTTTAAACTATTAGAAAGTTGTTTTTATTTTAGGAATTTTAAATTACAAGTATATAAAATATGGAGACTTTAGATTATTATATGAAAGTATATCATATTTATTAAGTGTTTAATAAGTGTCTTCTCTTCCCGATAAATGATAAATGATTAGGAAACTAAAAAAGTTGGTCACAATAGTCTTTTTTCAGTGAAGTATAATTAAATTTGAGCAATTTTAAGTGACGACAACACTTGGGAATGAATGCTTGAGTTGAAAGCCATGAAATTATTTTCCTTCACCTTGATATCTCATGCATTAACATGTAGGACTACCTATGATTGCATAGAAAATGGTTCACACTTGAGTCAATTGCTCAAATCAACTTATTGATAAATGTTTTATCTTTATTATTGAAATTTCTTAATGTATTCAATGATAAAGTTGTTTCTTATGAATAAATGTATTGAAATTCCATATATTTGTCTAGATGATGAATAATTTAAATGCTTACTAGTAATTTGGAAGTGAAGTTCTTGTTAAGAATATTTTTCTACCTTCAAAAGAATCGTCGAACCCATAGAGTTTGTATTATATGCCTCTTACAAGGTTAGTTTTCATCATTGATTATTGGAATCCTATTTTTGCAAGTTATCAACTTTGTTTTTTATTGATGTTGGAGAAGATGGGATGGAGGATCCTCCAGAAATGGAATGAACTTTAAAACATATTTGAATATTTTGCCACACCTCTTCGTGTGGAAGATGGCCTTATCCAATGGATGCTAGAACACTCCAACAACCAAGTCATATTAATTCAGATTTTCATGTCAATACACCCACCACCACAGATGGCATTATTACCTCGATATATTTGTAATTTGCAATTTTTTGATATGTAAGGATTCAAATGATTGATTCCATGGCAACCTATTAAACCTGGGATGTTGATGCCACAAATTTTACTTTGGTGGGAAGGGGACGTTTTGGGGGGTCCGTGAGGTCAATTAGCTCGAACTTACAGTGACATTTTACCCTAAATTGACTTGTTTTTTCTTGCTAAAGTTGTTGGTTGACTTTAATAACCTTGGTTGGAAATAAATATTTGGATTTGGTGGGAGGGGGCATGTATTGAAGGGTTAGAGAGGTAATGCAGAATGAATTAAAGGGCTTTATGTATGTTCATAGCATTGGTCTAAGGAATTTAGGGGTCCAAATTATAGTATATATGCATATATCAATTTAGTTCCATGGATAGAGTTACCATTGAGAGGACTTGGAGGTTGTTGAAAAGACATTTGAGGTTTCAGGAATTGACTAAGAAGAAGACCGCTCTAGTGAATTTGGAGCTGAATTTGAAGGTCAATAAGAAACTGACCAAGCATAAGACCTCTGCACGATTTTTGAGCCCGTTGAATTTGAAGGTTGAAATTTCAAGATGAATTTGAAGGTTGATAAGAAATTGGTGAAGGGGAAGACCTCTCCAGTGAATTTGGTGCCAAATTTAGAGGTTAGATATGTCTCATCTATTATTACACCAATCGACTTTTATGTTCTAGAATTGTTTTGAACATGTGCCTATGATTTGAGAAGCTTGAATCACATGCTTTCCTACTAAATGTGTTTTCCTTGATTCATTTGGGAATTGGGAATCTTGACATGTCACATGGTTGTAACCTGACAGTTTGAGGTCAATATGTATTTATATGTTGGGTCAATGATAAGGCTAAGAGAGAAATTTAGGACCATTAATCTATCTCTAATATATCATTGTCTTTTAAGAACCCATATGATGTAACAAGGATACAACAATCTATCCATCAAATTCATGGGTTCAATGATAAGGGTAAGAGAGTAGTTTTAGGACCATTCTTTCTCTACTATATTATTTTTAACAACCCATATGACATAACCATGCTATGACAGTTTATCCATCAAATCCATGGGGTCAATGTGATGAGTTTGTAGCCACATGATTTGTTGTATTTTCCATACACTACTGTGTTGTGCAAATGTTCACCATACAACTTGGTTCTGTGAGAATTGATTTACAGCTGGATCTAGGATTCAAAGAAACTCTCACAATTTGAAACTGTTTTAAAAAACATGCACAAAATACTTGAAAGAGTGAAATTTTGCATACACATGAACTCAATAACTGATATTATTATGTCTGTCCAACATGTGACTATGTCGAAAACATGTATATAGTATAATAAGGAAAAATAGTGAGGATTTGTAGGCCATATGGATGCATACAAGTGTCAACTCTAGATTTGACCCTCAACCCCCCCTAGGTGGACCAATGAGCCTCCAAATCATGCCAAACGGTCACGAATTCTAGTGTGAACGTGGGTGAGGAATGTTGGAGTGTGTGTGAAGTCACGACATGCATGGGTGAGCACATGGGTGAGTGGAAGTGGCCCGAGGAGCTAAAAAATGACCAAGAAAGGCCAAAAACCACCTAAAACATGCACTAACGCCTCAATCTGGTCAAAATAACTGAAAATGGGGAAGGGGAGCACATGCCTAGTTGACTACATTCAATGTGGGCACTTGGGTTGTTGGAGTAGGGTCCCGCAGCTACAGGAAAAGCTGCTATTTTGGAATGAGTAAGTCAAAGGTAACAATACCTGAGCGACTGAGAAGAGAGAGCTCAACCACTGCACTTAAGGCAGCGACTGAGAAGAGAGAGCTCACCCACTACACTTAAGGCAACAACGAAGACAGGAGGGCTCAACTGCCCTCATAAATGGAAAAGGAGCAACGTGTCGAGGTATTGAAGACGAAGGATAGAAGGGAAGAGACAGAGGAAGCGGTGCCGGTACCCACGATCAGCGTCGGGAAGCGTGGAAGACTGCAGGAAGCTGTGGTGTGATGAAAAGTGGCAGCTCAAGTACAGATAAGCCAACTGTCACAGTTAGGGTTTTTAGGTTACTGTTGGGATAGGCCCATAGTGTTGTAATGGTGAGACCTTCGAGCCGCCTATAAAAGCATGTATCTTGTATTGTAAAAGGTTAGCTATTCAGACAATTAACTAGTCAGAGAGTCAGTTAGTCTGTTAGCTCATAGTCATTTTGTATTGTAGAAGAGTCGAACTCTGGTTCTATTATTCAGTCTGTAGTTATCTTACTGTAACCAGTAGATGGCTCCTGGAGCATGTATGTAACAATCCGTAGGGATTGAGAGAGAGAGAGAGAGAGAGAGAGAGAGAGAGAGAGAGAGAGAGAGAGAGAGGAAGAGTATATTGTAAGAAGGCAATATAGGAAGAGAAGAGATCTAGGAGAGAAGGGCTCTTGGCTGTGTGTGCAGAGTTACCCAGAATATCTCTAGCTACATAGTATATTGCAGTGGAACTGTGTTTACTCTCTCAAGATATAATATAAAAACTAGTTCCTGTGGACGTAGCTTCCTTCTTGGGAGGTGAACCACGTAAAATTAGTGTGTTGTGTGACTGTTCATGTGATTGTGCTTTACTTAGTTGTTATCTGTTATCTGTTACATGAATGTTGTATATCAGTTAGTGAATGTCTGTATGTTCTCATTCAGTTTACAGCATTATAGAAGGTTAATTGCAAGTTGAATGTATCAAGTGTATGCATATGAGTTTATCGGTGCTTGATTCACATAGTAGAGCTAGCAGTTACTGTGTTAAGTAATTTCAGTATACTTAGTTCAGCAAGTTGAGTATAGTTGATGTTGAGTGTGTTGAACCGTCGAAGTTCAAGTAAGATTGTTTAACACCTTGTTGAAGGTCAATAGAGCTATTGTACCTAGAGAGAAGACCTTTGGGCCTTGAGAGTCACATTGAGTCTTATTGTAGAAGACATCGTAGTAGAGATAGGCGATATAGCACCGTCAGAGGAGCTGCAGTGTGAGATATCGCAGGCAAAGGGTTGAGTAGAAGAGAACGTGTGCGCATCGTCTGAGACACTGTGATGCCATAAGGGGCATTCCCCTGTCAGAGCCAGGGAGTAAGAGAGAACAGTGCTGCGCAGAGAGATCCTACTGACTAAGAAGAGTCGCGAGACCCTAGGATGCTACAGAACCTGGTTGAAGACACTTGAGTCTTCAGCCAACCCATCCAAGATCACTTCGAGTGAGACTTTAGGTCATTCTGTAGTCTGTCGTCGAAAGGGCCAGTGAGATAGGGGTATTGGTGGTACATTACAAGTAAACCCAGGTCTGCCTAGTTAGTAACCAACAAATGGTTCCGTTACCGGTTTTGAACAACTTGAAGAGCTAATGTTCTGTTGGCATCCTACGAAAGAAGAAATCAACCAGTGGGTTGGGTCGAAGGAAAAATAATTTGTTGTGACATAAAACAAGAGTCCTAGGCTTAGTACAGAGGACTGGTTACAAAAACATATCTTCACAGACCTGCATGAGATATTTTTTGTGACCTATGCAAACGAGCTGTACGACTGGTTATAAAGGTTGACTGATAAGAATATATTCAAGAAAAAGAGGAACATTGTCTGGACACTAGAGCTGATTCAGACCGTAAGGAGCGTCGATAATCCTGTTTCGTGGGCAGTGGACTTCTGGCTTGCGAGTGTGCTAGAAGGCTTCATCACAGAGTTTGCAGTTGAGCAAAGAAAAAGATTCAGTGAAGCTGAGCGGTACTTCTTCAGTGAAGCTGAGCGGTACTTGGTGAAAATGTCAACAGTTTGCTCGGTAGATGGAAAATATTGTAAGTCTATCACCTGATCATGCACCAAGCTCTAGATGTAGTGCATGTGTATCACAATGTGTTTGGTCCTCTATCTCTGCAATGGATTTGTGGAAATCTTGATTGCACTTTGATTATCACACCAAATGACTGTGGGTGAATCAAATGTAACTCCAAGTTCCCAAATATTCCTTGCAACCACACACATTGTGTAGCTGCATTCACTGCTCCTATGTACTCGGCCTCAACCGAAGATAGGGAAATGGTGTGTTGTTTCTTTCTTGAACATCATATGGGACCATTGGAAAGCATGAAGACATAACCTGAATTGTAATTCTTGTCATTGGGATCGTGAGCCCAATCAAAATCAGAAAATCCAACTAGTTCTAGTGGAGAACTAGCAACATAGTGTACCTCGAAGTTCCTGGTGCCTTGTACACACTAAAGGATCCTCTTGGCTTCCTTCCAATGGATCTCATGAGGCTGCTACATATATTTATCTACAAAACCTACATCATATGCTAAATCATGTCTAGAATGAGTAAGATACAACAAAATCCCCACTAGTTGTCTATACAATGAGTTGTCCACCAATGGAGAGTCACCAACTTCACCTAGTTTGATACCAAAAAGGAATGGGCACTTGGTTGCCTTACATTCAGCCATATTAATCTTCATTAATAAGTCTGCAACATACTTTTGTTGGATAAACTTGATCCCTGCTTCATATTGAACAATTTCCAAGCCAAGAAATTGCTTCAACAAGCAAAGATCGGTCATTGAACATTCACTATGCAAAGAATATTTGATTGAGCCAATTGCTTTGGTGCAACTACCATTAATAAAAATGTCATCAAAATATAGTACTATGAGCTGCAATACATCACCATCATGTTGAAAGTAAAAATTAGGATCATACTTTCATCTTTCAAAACTGTTGGTAATAACTCCCATTTCGATTCTCATTTCCAATGCAAATGCCTATATTTATACAAAGTACATGGCGGTTGGGTTTCACCTTCCGCTCAGCCTGTTTGGCTTCCTATCTAATCATATTCCTATTTATTATTTATTTACAATAATCCTGAAGGATTATTCTAACAATCCCCCTCTTAATCCGAAGGGGTGTTCGTAAGTCCGAGCATGTTTCTGAATCTTTCAAACTTTTCTCGTCCAAGCGCTTTGGGGAAGATGTTTGCAACTTGATCATTTGTGGAACAATGTCGGAGATGGACTGTCTTGGCCTCTACATGATGTCGAATCAAATGATACTTTGTGTTGATGTGTTTGGTTCGATCATGGAATCTAGGATTCTTAGCCAGCTTGATTGCAGAAGTGTTGTCAACCAACAATGGAGTGGAGTTCTCTTGTTTTTCTTGCAAATCTTCAAGTATCTTCCTGAGCCATACTATTTCTTTCGTTGCTTCAGCTGCAGCCACATATTCTGCTTCTGTTGTTGAATCTGCTGGAACTGACTATTTGCGAGATCTCCATGAAACAGTTGTTGATCCAAGACTCATAGTGTATCCAAAAGTTGATACTCCTGTCTCCTTATCGCCATCAAAATCTGAGTCTGAGTACCCAATAAGTTTGAAGTCATCCACTTTAGAGTACTTGAGTCCAACGTCTTGAGTCCCTTTCAAGTATCTTAGAACCCTCTTTGCAGCAGACCAGTGTCCTTTACAAGGTTTATGCATGAACCTTGAGAGTATGCCAACAACATAAGAAATATCTGGTCTAGTTGTCGTAAGGTAGATAAGACTTCCTACAAGTTGTCGATACTTGGTCGCATCTTCAAATTCTTTTCCTTCGCTTGATGTGAGCTTCATTTTCTGTTCCATTGGAGTAGATATAGGATTGCAATCTGTCATGCAAAATTTGTTTAGTAGTTCTCCAATATATTTTTTCTGAGATAGGAATATGTACTTAGGATGTTGAGTGACTTCAATTCCTAAGTAATAGTGGAGATGTCCCATATCTGTCATTTCAAAGATCTTTTTCAAATCTTTCTTTATGGATGATATATAGCTCTCATTGTTCCCTGTCATCAAAAGATCATCTACATACACCACAAGATACACAACAGATCTTCCAACTTTCTTTATAAACAGTGTTGCATCATCAAGATCAAAATGCTCGAAATTTAACTTCAAAAGATGCTCGGTTAACTTTTCATACCATGCGCGAGGTGCTTGCTTTAGGCCATACAAGGATTTGACAAGCTTGCATACCTTTTGTTCTTTTCCTTTCACCACAAAGCCTTCTGGT
>LPNX010657237.1:17449-29295 GCA_001517045.1 Pseudotsuga menziesii | reverse complement strand
ATGGAATGGCCTTGCTGTCGAATTTCCACCATGGACAGCAGGCTTCTCTGCAACTCAGGAAGATAGAGAACGTTCTTCAACAAGAAATCAGGGAATCCATGCAGCTTCAGTCGAATGGTGCCCATTCCCTTTGGTTTAATACTTGACTTATCTACAAAGTAAACTATGCCATCTATTGATTCATTAAGTTCTTCAAAACAATCTTTTCTGAATGTCATGTGTGATGTTGCACCAATATCAAGCAGCCAACAATCTTTGTAAGATGAAAGAGAAGTCATTTCATTAAATCCAAGATTACAATGTGCAACAATACAAGAATCAGAAAATTTACTAGCATCTTGGTCATTTTTCTTCTGGTTATGCTTATCTTTGATGGAGTCCCATGAAGCCCAACACTGATCTAATGTGTGCCCAGTTTTTCCACAACGCTTGCACTTTGATCTTTTTCTGGAGTTGTTTATGCCCCCTCTGCCTCTCTTGCTGCAATCTCCCTTGGAAAGGTCTTTGAACTGATTCTTTGTTTTCTGAACAAAGTCAAGGGATTCTTCGACAGGCTCGCTTGATTTCTTGATCTTTCTAGACCATTTTGGATATGTTTCCTTGCCATTGAGGACATCACCAACAATAGGTGCTATAGATTGCATTTTTACAACTATTAGTGAAATTTACAATATTGATCAAAGAGAAAAACAATAACCTTGCAGGTCTACATTCTCTTCCAAGGTGATTTACAATCAGCAGCAATACAATTTATATGGTGCTGTTCAAAAATAATAAGCTCTACAACTGTTTACAACAATATTTTCATGTCACATGACAGTGCTAGTTTTCAAAGGAACATATCAGAATGATTCCAACATTCAGCAGCGCACATACAAACTTACAGCTCGCGGCAGATAGCAAATACAAATAGCAGCACTCTCCAGCACTAAATTAGGGCAAAATTAGGTTTTGTGTCAACTGTCACAAACAATTACAGCTCCAAGAGTTTACCTTCACACAGTTTCATAGCTTCACAGGCTTCACTCAGGCACATCTTCTTCACCTCTTCACGCAGGCTCTTCACTTCTTCACTCAGAAGAAAATATCACAATAAACTTCCCGCATAAAAAAAAGGTAAAATTAGGGTTTTATGCATTCTCCACGCAGCACACAGTCTCTTCACAACGCACCATGCACAGCTTCACGCTGATAGATAAAGGGAACTTCGATAGTGTCTTGAGAACAATCTCAACGCAGCGCAGTCTTCATAAAAAAATCAGTCTAGGGTTTGTGCATTCCCCAAAAAAAAACAATATCTCCAATACAAGATGCAGTCCATGCTCAACATATATTAGTGAAAGCAAATCAATCACGTAGATATAAAATCAACACAGTATTATATAGCTAGCTCAAAAGCAGCTATCTCAAAAAAATATATGAGTCACAATATAGTGTAACAGGTCACATTCTTCAGGTTTGGTATCATTCTTCAGGTCGCATTCTACAGGTTCTCCACGCAGTATGCAAAACGCAGTATATTATTTCCACGCTCAGCCTTCACATCTCCACGCAGGACATCTCCATGCAGTATGCAAAACGCAGTATATTATCTCCACGCTCAGCCTTCACATCTCCACACAGGACATCTGCACGCAGTATATTATCTCCACGCTCAGCCTTCATATCTCCACGCAGGACATCATCAACAGCATGTATTATCACGCAGCAATTTATATACCAGCGCAGGTCGCAGCAATAAGTACCGCGTCTCTTCAACAGATCGCAGCTTCACTCATGAAACAGAGGCATAAGTCTTGAACACCAACTTGTGAATGCAGCACCGAGTACACGCAGTCACATTATATATCACAGTCAGACTATATTCCAGTATGATATATCAGTCTTCAGATAATCATACTCATAGCTCCAACGCATCAAATTTCAACACAGATTTTATAGTCGTGACTCCACGCAGGCGTTAGGGTTTACACAGTTCCAACATAATGTATATCAATACATTATCTCTCCAGGCACAGTCTTCAGATTTGGGTTCCAAGATAAGGGGGTGAGAAGGAAAACCCTCCACACAGCCTATCAACACTTCAACACTTGCACTTTGATATATGTCTGTAATATATCCAGAGACTAGACTTCACGCAGAGACTAGACTTCACGCGGCGATCTTCATTCTTTAAAGCGGTCGCAACAGCAAAAATACTACCTCCTCTCCAACAAATTTTGAGACTTGACTAGTCGCAGTTATCCTTCCACATGAGATGCAACTGGCAGCATGTGGATTGTACCAAGTTTGAACAACAAATGCATGGATTCTTTGACAAATAGGTTAAGGGTGAAGATAGAAGGTCACGACCTTCTGGAAGTGGAGAATATCTTCACTGTCTTCAATACACAGCATAGTGAATATTTCACTACTCAGTATGGAGAATATCTTCACAGCATACACAAGCTCGCAGTGATATGAGAGGTCGCGCCTCAGGTAACTCCACGCAGGATAATCACCGAAACGCTCAAATCATTAGGGTTTCCCAGCACACACACTTAATCATGAAGGAATTTGCATGTGACTCGACTGGCAGACTGATGGAGCAGTCTGGCAATGGAATGGCAAGCAGAATGGCAGGAATGGGTAGAAATGTAGCAGGAGTTATGGCAGACAGCCCTGCTCTAATACCACTTGTTGGTAATAACTCCCGATTCGATTCTCATTTCCAATGCAAATGCCTATATTTATACAAAGTACATGGCGGTTGGGTTTCACCTTTCGCTCAACCTGTTTGGCTTCCTATCTAATCATATTCCTATTTATTATTTATTTATAATAATCCCGAAGGATTATTCTAACAAAAACCAAGTGAAAGAAGAAAACTATCCATCTTGACATACCAAACCTTGGGGGCTTGCTTGAGGCCATAGAGAGACTTATTTAACCTGCATACAAGAGAAGTATCCTCTTGGAAACTTTTAGGTTTCTGATTATATATCTCCTCTTATATATCTCCATGAATAAATTCATTGTTTACATCCATATGGTGAGCCTCCCGGCGCTTATATGCCATAATTACTAAAACTAGCCTAATAGAGTCCATCTTTGCAACTGAATGTCTCTGTATAGTCCATTCCTTGGAATTGAGAGAATTCTTTGGAAACCTACCTGGCCCTATAATTTATATCAGAACCATTAGTAGCAACTTTGGTCCTATATACCAATTTTCACTGCACTAGCTTCCTCTTGGGAGGCAAATGAACCAATTCCCAAGTCTCATTTTTATGTAGAGAGTTGAACTCTTCTTGCATGGATGTTTTCAATTTTGGGTCAATTGATGATTCCTTATATTATCGTGGATCAAATCCAACCATAATGAAGCATTGATCAGCAAGATACACTTCACTTGCAAAAGAAGCAGTGTGAAATTGTGATCTAGTCTTTCGAGGATCTAGTGGATCGCCAGCTAAATCCCCAACAGCTTCAAGAGTTTTCTCAGCCTACTTGGGCCGAATGGGGGAGCCATGATCAGTAGCATGATATTCATCTATCTCAAAATATGAAATATCAGAAAGAGAATCATCACTTATAGCATCTTGATGTTGAGGAGAAGAGCATACCCCCGGTGCTAGTTCAAAATATGGAATGACTTCTTCTTCGAACTGCACACTTATTTCTATGAAAGTATTTTGAGTTAAGGAGTCAAAGAGATTGTATCCCTTTGTATATTCAACATACCCAACCATGATTCACTCCTTTATTTGTGGCTGAAAGTCCTTTCTCTTCTCTGGAGGAATCCTAGCCCATGCCCTTGAGCCAAAAATCCTGAAATGTGAAATATTTGGCTTGTGACCAAAACAAGCCTCATATGGTGTCTTGCCATCTATTGATTTGTGAAGAGATTAGTTCTAAATGTATTCAGAAAAGTTAATGGCTTCATCCCATATATTAGGACTCAAATCCTTATCTTTAATCATATAGGTTTCCATCTCCTTGAGCGCCTTGTTCTTCCTCTTTGCCACACCAATTTGTTGTGGTGTGTAGGGGACTGAATGCTGCATTTGGATGCCACATTTCTCGTAGAGCTGCTGCAAATTATTTTTCACATAATCTTTACCATTGTCAGTACAAAGGACTTTTATCTTGTTCCCACTTTGATTCTTAACCAGGGCTATCTAAACCTTGAGACTCTCAAAGAATTCAGATTTGAGTTTGAGAAATTAAACCCTACAATACCTTGAGAAATCATCTATGAAGGTCAACACATACTTTGGTCATCCATATGAGGGTGTGGGAAGAGTCCCAATGAGATATGAATGCACCAACCCAAGCACTTGAGTATCTCTCCTTGATTTCCCTTTCTCATAGCTGCACTCTGGATGTTTTCCCACCACAAAACCAATGCATGCACCATTGGAGGCTTTGATAGGAGGAATCCCTTCCACCACGCCTTCCTTGCTCAATGCTTGGAGGTATTTCTAGTTCATATGGTCGAACCTCTCATGCCACAACTTTTTGGTTTCATTGGAATGAGATAGGATCACTTTCCCTCTGGATTAGGGAAGGAAATGGGAAAATTTGTACGTCCTGGATTGATGATCAGCAAATCCCAATGCCACCACCTTGTTCGTAAATATTTCAGCTATCTCCAGTGTGTCTAGAGTAAATGTTACTCTATTGGATTCACCAGTGTGGTCATTTGGTACACTTAGAGTAGGTTCGATTCCATGTCTAGTACAAATAGAACATTCTTAAAATACCCATCCTCAAGATCGATCCTGCCAATCCCTTTGGATTGGATCTATAAATCATCACCCATTCGAACACTTGGGCCACTGTTTGAATACATGGATGTGAAGAACTATTTGACAGAGGCGATATGAATTGATTCTCCCTAATCAATAATGAAGGAAGAAGAGTATGAATAACCATCAACCAATTCATGACACCTCTCCTTGTTGTCTGAGCCTGAACTGCCATCCTTCTTCCTTGCACCCTCGAGAAGTGGGATATTGTTCTTCTCCAACAACTGCGCCACTATATCAATCATTTTCTTCATGCATTCACTCTCTAGATGCCACCCTTTGTGAAAGTAGGAGCATTTGGTATTCTTCTACTTCTTCTTGTCCTTTTCCTTGCAAGGATTTAACCCCCCATCAGTGGATTTGGGTTTTTCTTACTTCTTCTTGTCTGGATGTTTGGAATCCTTGGCTTACTTATTGCCTTTGGATGTATTCAAAACCCCTACAAAAAGAGATTGGTATTTGATGGACTTGATGGTACCCATATGCACTTGCTTGTCTTTCTCTTGGGTTAGCGACTCCATGAACTCAGTCAATGCAAGCATGCACCAGTTTTGAGATGTGAGCTTGCAGAGTGAAAAGTGCTGACAAACACTGAGTACCCTAGCCCTAGATTCAAAAGTATGGACAATATGAGCTAATGCTCCTTCTTCTCTATGCTACACTACTTGAGTTGAATCACTAATGACTTGAATTTGGTGAAGAAATTTTGGCATTAGAGGAAATTTCAACTCAAAATGGGCCTTTTAACTCTAATTCAAATTCCATAGCATCATGTGTTAGCCAATGAAATTGCTTTAAATTTGAAATACCGTATAGGTCTTAAACACTTGTTAATATAAATTTGCGTATATGTATCATAAAAAAACTAGTTTTTTTTGTTTGTATTTTCAACATATCTCCCCATGTTTCGACATATATCATCACGTTTTTTTAGGTATTTCTTGTTTTCGGGGTAATGGGGCCCATCAAAAGTATGTCGAGTGGGTACTCGTTGGATGCATAATTTAATTCCACATCCAACGAACTCTCCCAATCGAAATTGAGTAAAAACATGGGGAGATATGTCAAAAATACAAACAAAAAAGTAGTTTTTTTCTTTTCTTCCTCCAAAATTAATAAACATTATTTTATTATTTTAACTATTATTTTATTAAATTTTTTTAGGAGGCCCATTTTGAGTTGAAATTTCCTCTAATGGATTGTCTCAAAATGAGCCGGACTCGAGGATATGAGCTCATTTTTGAGCTGGTGACCCCTCATCTCATCAGTCTTTCCAAATAATGACTCAAGCTTGGGACAAACTTCATTTGGAGTTGTCATATTGTCTACATGGAAGAGAAAGTCTCTCGAAATGCTGAGACAAAGCATTCCAAATGCTTCATTAATCATGTTAAAGAAATTTGATTTCTCAACAACAGAATTTGGTTCGACTTCTTTCCCCATGGTGACCCTGTACATGTTTTTCGACCTCATTTGGATAACCATTGCTTCCTTCCATTCAAAATAATTGAATGGGGTCAACAGAATGTGGGTCTGCTCCATTTTTTCTTGCACTCCTGGTGACAAATTGTTAAATGTACCTGCAATGAAAACACTTGAATCTATCTGGAAAATCCCTCAAAATGCAGCTCAAACACTATCGATTTGATATGCAAATCCAATAAGATCTAATACCTAGTGAGAATTAATTCACAGCTGGATATTGAAGTCAAAGAAACTCTCACAATTTGAAACTGTTTGCAAAATAGATGAAAGAGTGAAATTTTGCATACACACATCATGAACCCAATAACTAATATTATTATGACTGTCCAACATGAAAATATGTTTGGAACATGTATATAGTACAATAGGGAAAAATCTTGAGGCCTTGGAGGCCATCTGGATGCATACAAGTGTTAGCTCTAGATTTGACCCTCAAACCCCCATAAATGGACCAATGGGCTTCCTAATCATCCCAAACGGTCACAAATATTAGTGTGAACATGGGATAGGAATGTTCTAGCATGTGTGAAGATATTACAGGTGTGGCTGAGCACATGAGTGAGTGGGAGTAGCCCAAGGATGCAATAAACTCCCAAGAAAGGAAAAAAACCACCTAAAACATGCATTAGCACCTCAATCTAGTCAAAATCCCTAAAAAGGGGGAAGGGAAGCACATTCCTGGTTGTTGGAAATCAATGGGGCCCCCTGGGTTTTCAGAATGATCAACCTTGAGTGCCTCAACTATCTGAATGATCGACTAGGAGCGCATTTACTATGGCAAATGATCAATTTCCCTAAGTCTAAACCATGGAAAACATTGCATGGATGCAAATGAAATATCCTAAGGTTTAAGACTAAGGTACTAAGATGGATTATTGCTCTAACAGGTTCAAATGTAATTTCATGATAAGTGGATGTTGTTTTCATCAAGTCCATGAGGCGAAGTGTGTTTTTATTCTCATCTTATGGAGAATTTTGGAATTTGTCATCGATGGGGATGTTGGCGTGTTGCCACCTTCCTCTGATTTGTATTCTTTTTCCCATACATCATTTAGGGAGAGTGTTAGAATATGTGATGATGAATTATGTGATATATTGATAAAATGTCATTTAAAGGAATAAAATAAATCTAATATCATAAATTAAAGTTATCTCACATGCATCATTGTAATTATATCCTTTGTATCCATTATCTATATAAAGAGGTGGAAATTCATTTATCCCACATGCGTTGTTGGATGTCTTTCTCTCCTCAACCCAGGTTTAGTCCCTCCTCTGGTCAGCCCAACAAAGATCGATACGTCGTCCCAACGGGACAGATCCTAGCCGAAAGCACGTGCGACACAGGTCCCCTCTCACCTGAGATATCTCTTGGTCTCTGATGGGTAACTGCAAGAGCCATGTTTCCTTAGTTGAGTGGGGGCATTTCAAGTACCTTAGATTTATACCAAGAATCTCGATGAAACCTAGGGGTGGATTATCTTTGCATATATAGACTCAACATTCAAGCCATGGCCAGGTCATTCTTACACACGTAATATATAACAGAGGTTGAAAAATATTGGAGGATCTAGTCAGATAAGCCGACTAGACTCATTAGTCAACTAAATTGTATATTCGGTCGACCTCATAGGTCATGTTGGTTGGTTGAACCGATAGGTAGTTACTATAACGTTTTTGTAAATGTATTATATAGGATGTTGAGACAGATAGACACTTGGTTCAGTTTGTTGTATGAACCCACATCTGTAATTGAGTAATATAATTAATTATTCTGTCTACCATTCTTGTCTCTTGTTCTGTTATTGTTATATGGTTCTTTATGTGTATCATTGGTAAGCTTGAAATATGATTTATTACAACATTGGTTCCATTGCCGGTGATACATATACAGATGAAATGGCTATGACTATATGATCTGAGAGAAGGAGATTAAGAACTGGTGGGAACGTAAGATTATGAATTATTTGCAGAATTAGGCCAGAAGAAATAGACTGACTATTTCCCAAACAATGGAGAATTTTTTCTCTGAAACTCTTGAAAGTTTTTCCAAGTCCGTACCTTTGTATTTAAAGAAACTACTAGATGAAACAACCAGCAGAAACTAAATATCAATAGTTACTCCAAAAATTAACAAGGGGAGTCCTTACAAATTTGTCGTAGTGGTTCGAAAGAATCGCCGATGAGTTCTATCACTTGTGTTGCACAAGAGAGAGAAAGAAGGAGGAATACCAGCGTCTTTGGTGTTTTGGATTTTATGCTTTGGGTTTGGTATATCACTTTATGATACTTTTTTCTTTGTTCATTTCATACTGGTAATCTATATTTAGGAAGTTTTTTGGGGTTTTTCCCAGGATAAATTATTGTGTACCTTGTGATTGTGTTTCTTTCAGTGAGCCTCTTTATGCTGTTATTATGAAAAATGTATTATATTTTAGTCAAGTTAGGACTTAAGATAGGATAACATAGAAAACTTAACATGGTATCAGAGCTATCTTGAAAAGAGCATCTTTCATGAGGTAAATCTCTATCTCCTTCTTTGGATAAGAAAATTAGGGTTTCCTAATAAAGTGTAATTTTTTAGTGAAAGTGGAATAGGGAAGTGCACTTGGCCTCCTAGGAGAATCTATTGACACCAAGATCAAAGTTTTTAGTGGGAATATCCTTCAGAAATTCAAGCCCTAGTTTGCTTTGAAACTAGTAAACCAAAAATTGTAGTCTAGGATATTGCAAGACCAATATCAAGGGTTAGAATTTGGGTTCTTCGTAAATTGATTGTATCATCATACTCGTCTCATTCAAGCGCATATTTTGGTGAGTACAGTTTTCATTTCTGAGAAATTTTCATTTTTTGTCATTTTTTGATCTCCGGGACAAGATGTCTCCAAGCACTAAGATTGATGTCAAGTTGGAAGGCATAGAAAAATTTCATGCTTGGAAACACATAATAGGACTCATTCTAGAAGAGAATTATCTTGCAAATTTTATAAACGATTTTTTGTTGGAGCCCGAAGAAGATGAAGCAAAATAAAAGTATAAGAAAGACATAATTAGAGCCAAGAGGATCATAGTTGATTCAATTAAGGATCACTTGATTCCTCAAGTATCCTATAAGGATACACCTAAGGAGATGTTTGATGCTCTGCCAGGAATGTATGAAGGAAGAAACATCCACCTAAATGAACTTGAGAGCCCAACTCAAAAGCACAAAGATGAGCAAGGGTGAATCTATCCATGATTACTTCACAAGGGTCTCTCAATTCAAAGAACAACTAGAAGCAATTGAAGACAAGATTGATGAAATTGAGCTAGTAATGACTGCTCTCAATGGTATTACTAGACCATGGGACTCCTTCATCCATCCAATCTTTGAAAGGAAGGAAAGCCTAAAATTTGATATCGTATGGGAAGAATGTGTTCAAGAAGAAGCTAGAGTAGCTAACCGAGAAGCACTACTTAGAGATGATGGCCATGCTCTAGCTACTCATACCAGAAGAAGAAAAGGAAAGAATCATTTAAAGAAGGAGAATAATAAGGGGTCTTATCCTCCTAGGAAGTTTCAAAAGAATAAAAAGGGAGATTACAAGTAGAAGATTCCTCCCCTTATCAATGTTACCATTATGATAAGATAGGACACATTTCTAGACATTTTTCGACAAAGAAAGAAGAATATAAGAGGAAGAATAACAAAATACATCATGCTAACCCAGGAGAATAATAATAATAATAAGAACCTCCCATGAAGTTAACAAAAGAAGAAGATGAATAATATGTTGTTTAGAAGATGTATCTATCACTAAAGGGTGTCATGTATAAACTAAGAGGTCACTCTGAAGTAGCCTTGATCCATGATTCTACAAGACCATAGAAGACTTGCTCACACAAAACTATAAAATCCATACCACACACTAGTGGAAAATGAGAGATTAGTGACCAAAAAAATGACCAAAATCCGCATATCAATGACCACTTCTAGTTTGGCGATCGCTGGTGGCTAATTTACGGTCTTTTATTACGCGACCAAAATTAGTCATTTTTATTTTGGTCATTTATAGCTTGTCGGTTGGTCATTAATTTGGTCATATATTTGGTCATTGATTTAGTCATGTAATTGAATCAATGACTAATTATATGACCACATATTTGGTCATTGATTTGGTCATGTATTTGAATTAATGACCAATTATATGACCAAATTAATGACCACATGACAAGCTAGAATATGACCAAATTTGGTCGTGTAATAAAAGACCGTAAATTAGCCACCAAAACTGTTTTTTGGTCATTGATATGCGAATTTTGGTCATTTTTTTGTCATTTATATCTGATTGTTTGGTCACATATCTCTCAATTATTGGTCACTAATTTAGTCATTTTTAGTCGCTTTATGTGTGGTCATTATATTTTAATAGTTTAAATGGTGTCCATTATTAATCAATATAAATTTTTAATATGATATTATGTTTAATTAAAAAAAAGAATCATACATTTATTCTCATCTAATACATTTGTGAATTATGCAATGTCACATTATAATTAATTATAACACTTGTAAATAATATCTATTACACATGTAAATCATACAATGTCACATTAATTAGTTAATAATTACAACATTGGTACATAACATAAAGTACAACCATATATATAAGTTTTAAACCACAAATTATATTATATGAGATGTCAAAAGTATTACAATAAATATGAGTTTTCTCAAAATACTCATATTAATTTCCATATAACTTTACAGGAAAATCATCACTTTTCAAAATATTACAATGGCCAAACCATCATACTTGCACTTGGCTGCAAAACCATACTTAGATCCCACGTCAATAGCTTCAAAACCATACTCAGCACTAAACCATACTTAGATCCCACGTCAGCAGCTTCAAAACCACACTTAGCAGCTTGAAAGCCTTAACATCGGGTTCTTCATACTGAATGGCAAATCTTCAATAGCAGGCTCTTCATACTCAATCGCCCACTTATAAGTTAAGCTCACTCCTGCAAAATCCAATAGAAAAATATCACTTGTAAAGTAGAAAAACAATGAAGAAAATTATTTATCTTGTTCAATAGCTAACAACAATAACCAAGATCATGTGCAAAATAATAAAATCTAATCTAACAAATTCAATTTAAGAATTGGTTAAAATTAAACTTGAATGGATAAATCTACAACTATTTAGTACCTAAGAAAAGTAAAACTCAGCTCTAAACTAGGAAATGGATTTCAACAGAAAGATAATCAACGAATCCACAAAACAATTATGCTCGACTGCACAAGTAAAAACCTACATACATAGTGCAATCTGTGAAGGAGTTTCACCCCTATATGTCATGTGGTTAGTGAATGACATGACAACTGTGGAAACTAATGAATGATTTAGAACCCCATCAAACTATTGTGATGTTATACTCAACCACCAGTATAATCAAAACCCATCAAATAGCATCAACATTCCCAATTTCCTACATGCCTACCTTATCCTTGTTTCAAACATATATTTGTATATAAACAAACGAAAATTATTAAAAGTTATTTTTAACTTGTCAACCTCAAAGTT
>LPNX010657237.1:0-17094 GCA_001517045.1 Pseudotsuga menziesii | reverse complement strand
ATCAATTTCTGCAAATAGATTAGTCCACAATCACCTGAGACTGGCACTAAAATCATACCAAATGCAAGCATGCTTCCTTGTGTCCATGTGAAATAGAGATCTGGACGGATTTCTATAATACTGATTGGTCACCAACCTCTGTAAAAATAGCACAAAAGAGATAAGAGTTGGTAGAATATTTTGAAATCTAGACATTCAGATAAAGATAATGTTTAGTGTTATATAAGCATGTTGTGTGGGAATGCACACCATTTTGTGTAAGTAAAGCCCATAAGGTATCGACGCAAACAATATAATAATTTATAAATAAAGTGCATGATCAATATTGTCAAGATCAAACAAACCATTAGATAGGGTCATTGATCAATCTATTGATATTGTCAATAACCTTAGGCTATGTAGAGACCTAGTCCCAAGCTGAATAGGTTAGCTATTATCTCTATTACGAACTTATGCTATTAGCTATACTAGTGTACTCTTATTCTCCGAAATATAACCAAGCTATTCCATTTCGACAGTGGGTTTTCCTCCTCCTACTCAGGTTTCCCATTTAAATCCAAGTGTGTTATAGTGTGTATGTTACTATTGTTTTCATTATTTCATTACTGTTATTTTGTTTGATGATAATATTATTGATCTGCTGCGATTGTTTATCATAATCATGGTTATATCGTTATTCTATTTGTAGACTTCATGATAAACGACACACTTGGTTGTGAAACTATACTTACTGCTACTTTTTTGCAGGTTGAATCCTTTTGAAAACCAACAACATGATTTGGATACAAGTTTCTGTATGAAAACAGAATGTTATATGCAGGTCTAGACCTCCATGCATAACAACTACTTTCAATTTGATAAGGAGAAAACAAAATGTAAATGAACTTTACCTTTGGGAGGAACAATCACTATAGGGAAGCTGCTATGTTGAAAGTAGTACTCACTCACACTCCCTTGCAATACACTTCAAACCATAGAAGATGTCAGAAACAACAAAACATTTGAACCAAAAATAGCATACTCGCATTTTAGATATGCTCTAACTTTTAAACACAACTTTAAGCTTACAAGGAGATGCAGAGTATTCAAAATAAAAGGGTCTTACCTCTTGATTATCCCCAGTCCTCTTGTTCCCATTACAAGTGCAGTGGGATTGATTCTTATAGCTTCATGACAAGGTGCTTTACCTATGTCACCCTCCATAATCCTAGCTTCTATTTTCACCTTTTCAGTGGAAAAATGACAACATAGCAGTCAAAACCAATGGACTAACATTCTCTAAGAACTACATTTACAAGGTTTCTTAATGGAATTACCATGGAAACTGCATATGCTTCTATTGCAAGCCTTTCCATTAGACCTTGTGTGGCATCAAACAACACCTCATCATCTGAATCTGTGCTTTGAAGCATATCACAATGAAATAGAACTCTTATCAGTATGAAATCATCTATGGTACAAAAGAAGGTAAGTTTAAATAGAAGCCCAAATATATTTAACCAACTCCAAAAAAACTCTTGTAATGATTCAAAATGTGATATGGAACATGATCATCCAACACATAAATTGATCAGCACAAGCTATTCAGAAGTGAGTTACAACTTGCCCCAAAAGAAGAGAGGGTAGGGTGTTAAACTATGAAAACAATATTATCACAAAATCCATATAGACCAAGTGCAGCATCTAAAATTTGTGCATCCTTCTCTCTACAGAACTAGAGAGAATCATGACTTGAGTATATTAAACTACTATGATGTTAATTCACAAAGAGTTTCCTTGCTCAAATAAGACAGACATATTGCAGGTGGATAGATTGGACATGTAACCAATAAAGGTGTTATTATCAATAAGAAAGTAAATGCTATGGATTCTGGAAACTGTAAGAATACTTTTATATATGTAGAACCAAAAATTGGACAACTGAAGGGAGAAATCAATTCTTCAGACTTCACTGCTACTTCTTGTACCATCCTCAATAGAGGCAGCTAGATCACAGAGTCACTTAGACTACTCGTTTGTATAAGGTAAAATAATCTTGTCTAGAAGATCAAGGTGAAGCACAAGTAGCAAGAGAATGGCATAAGCAAGAACGAGGGGAAGCACAAGTGCTTAGTCTTTTTGGCATATCTGACTCATTCACACCATGTTACTATATTGCATTAACACACTGGATTTCCTGGTCTGTATAGCTCAACAACCCTGTTGGCACAAGCTCGACCAAACACTATAGTGTGTATGTTTCTATTGTTTTCATTATTTCATTACTGTTATTTTGTTTGATGATAATATTATTGATCTGCTACGATTGTTTATCATAATCATTGTTATATCGTTATTCTATTCGTAGACTTCATGATAAACGACACACTTGGTTGTGAAACTATATTTACTGCTACTTTTTTGCAGGTTGAATCCTTTTGAAAACCAACAACATGATTTGGATACAAGTTTCTGTATGAAAATAGGATGTTGTATGCAGGTCCAGACATCCATGCATAACAACTACTTTCAATTTTATAAGGAGAAAACAAAATGTAAATGAACTTTACCTTTGGGAGGAACAATCACTATAGGGAAGCTGCTATGGTGAAAGTAGTACTCACTCACACTCCCTTGCAATACACTTCAAACCATAGAAGATGTCAGAAACAACAAAACATTTGAACCAAAAATAGCATACTCGCATTTTAGATATGCTCTAACTTTTAAACACAACTTTAAGCTTACAAGGAGATGAAGAGTATTCAAAATAAAAGGGTCTTACCTCTTGATTATCCCCAGTCCTCTTGTTCCCATTACAAGTGCAGTGGGATTGATTCTTACAGCTTCATGACAAAGTGCTTTACCTACGTCACCTTCCATAATCCTAGCTTCTGTTTTCACCTTTTCAATGGAAAAATGACAACATAGCAGTCAAAAGCAATGGACTAACATTCTCTAAGAACTACATTTACAAGGTTTCTTATTGGAATTACCATGGAAACTTCATATGCTTCTATTGCAAGCCTTTCCATTAGACCTTGTGTGTCATCAAACAACACCTCATCATCTGAATCTGTGCTTTGAAGCATATCACAACGAAATAGAACTCTTATCAGTATGAAATCATCTATGGTACAAAAAAAGGTAAGTTTAAATAGAAGCCCAAATATATTTAACCAACTCCAAAAAAAACTCTTGTAATGATTCAAAATGTGATATGGAACATGATCATCCAACACATAAATTGATCAGCACAAGCTATTCAGAAGTGAGTTACAACTTGCCCCAAAAGAAGAGAGGGTAGGGTGTTAAACTATGAAAACAATATTATCACAAAACCCATATAGACCAAGTGCAGCATCTAAAATTTGTGCATCCTTCTCTCTACAGAACTAGAGAGAATCATGACTTGAGTACATTAAACTACTATGATGTTAAGTCACAAAAAGTTTCCTTGCTCAAATAAGATAGACATATTGTAGGTGGATAGATTGGACATAAAACCAATAAAGGTGTTATTATCAATAAGAAAGTAAATGCTATGGATTCTGGAAACTGTAAGAATACTTTTATATATGCAGAACCAAAAATTGGACAACTGAAGGGAGAAATCAATTCTTCAGACTTCACTGCTACTTCTTGTACCCTCCTCAATGGAGGCAGCTAGATCTCAGATTCACTCAGACTACTCGTTGTATAAGGTAAAATAATCTTGTCTGCAAGATTAAGGTGAAGCACAAGTAGCAAGAGAATGGCATAAGCAAGAACGAGGGGAAGCACAAGTGCCTAGTCTTTTTGGCATATCTGACTCATTCACACCATGTTACTATATTGCATTAACACATTGGATTTCCTGGTCTGTATAGCTCAGCAACCCTATTGGCACAAGCTCGACCAAACACTATAGTGTGTATGTTGCTATTGTTTTCATTATTTCATTACTGTTATTTTGTTTGATGATAATATTATTGATTTGTTTCGATTGTTTATCATTATCATGGTTATATTGTTATTCTATTCGTAGACTTCATGATAAACGACACACTTGGTTGTGAAACTATATTTACTGCTACTTTTTTGCAGGTTGAATCCTTTTGAAAACCAACAACATGATTTGGATACAAGTTTTTGTATGAAAATAGAATGTTGTATGCAGGTCCAGACCTCCATGCATAACAACTACTTTCAATTTGATAAGGAGAAAACAAAATGTAAATGAACTTTACCTTTGGGAGGAACAATCACTATAGGGAAGCTGCTATGGTGAAATTAGTACTCATTCAAAATCCCTTGCAGTACACTTCAAACCATAGAAGATGTCAGAAACAACAAAACATTTTAACCAAAAATAACATACTCACCTTTTAGATATGCTCTAACTTTTAAACACAACTTTAAGCTTACAAGGAGATGCAGAGTATTCAAAATAAAAGGGTCTTACCTCTTGATTATCCCCAGTCCTCTTGTTCCCATTACAAGTGCAGCAGGATTGATTCTTACAGTTTCACGACAAAGTGCTTTACCTACGTCACCCTCCATAACCCTAGCTTCTGTTTTCACCTTTTCAGTGGAAAAATGATAACATAGTAGTCAAAACCAATGGACTAACATTCTCTAAGAACTACATTTACAAGGTTTCTTATTGGAATTACCATGGAAATTTCATATGCTTCTATTGCAAGCCTTTCCATTAGACCTTGTGTGTCATCAAACAACACCTCATCATCTGAATCTGTGCTTTGAAGCATATCACAACGAAATAGAACTCTTATCAGTATGAAATCATCTATGGTACAAAAGAAGGTAAGTTTAAATAGAAGCCAAATATATTTAACCAACTCCTAAAAAACTCTTGTAATGATTCAAAATGTGATATGGAACATGATCATCCAACACATAAATTGATCAGCACAAGCTATTCAGAAGTGAGTTACAACTTGCCCCAAAAGAAGAGAGGGCAGGGTGTTAAACTATGAAAACAATATTATCACAAAATCCATATAGACCAAGTGCAGCATCTAAAATTTGTGCATCCTTCTCTCTGTAGAACTAGAGAGAATCATGACTTGAGTATATTAAACTACTATGATGTTAAGTCACAAAAAGTTGCCTTGCTCAAATAAGACAGACATATTGCAGGTGGATAGATTGGACATAAAACCAATAAAGGTGTTATTATCAATAAGAAAGTAAATGCTATGGATTCTGGAAATTGTAAGAATACTTTTAGATATGTAGAACCAAAAATTGGACAATTGAAGGAATAAATTTGGGCAGCTTTGGATAATGTTTGGATTGAAGCTTGAAAGGAATTTGGGCAGCTTTATCCTATGGAAATTCTATTCTGAATTTCCAATTGCCCACTAACTTGTACCTTATTTAACTTTCCTCTAGTTGGCATGCTCGGGAGGTTTGCAGTTTTTGGGTATCTTTCATCAATGATAAGTTCACTCTGAACTTCCAATTTTCCCCTAACTTGCACCTTATTGAATTGTCCACTAACTGGCATAAAGAAGAGGGCCTTTGGGTCTTTCTGGTAGCTTTCATCAATTTCACAGTTTTCATCAATTTTATTTTGAACTTCCAACACACCACTAACTTGAACCCTTGACAAACTAATCCATGGAAGTGAAGAAACCATTTCAGAATGTAGATCTACTGATTCGATCCCAGTCTGATTGCGCTCTTCAACAGAGCATGATAGCTCTCCAATTTAAAATACAATAGTATAAGTTTAGAATTCAATCCCAATCAGAAAAATAATGTCAAAAATTCAAAAATTACAAAAGAGAATTGCAGGTTTTACCATCAACATGCTAATGTTGTTACAATTAAATTATGTGAATCCCCTTGGAAAATTATATACAAATGCACATTCCCAAAAGAGATGGTTTGTCCTGTGTATAGAGATCTAATTCCATCCATTGAACTCCAGCCATGTGGTCTGATCCAGAGGACTGCCAAGGTAGAATCCCCTTGCTCATTCGAATGGGAATACTACCAAGCATGATACAGGAGGGTAACACTTCTGGGAGAAATAACCAAAAAAATGGTTTCCGACAGAAAATGCAATACAAACCAGACACCATTCCACTTTGTATAGCAAGGAGAAGGTAGAGAGCATACCAGATGACTCAGTCCCAACCCATGATCCTGTGAACCAACATGGACTATTGTCTTTGGCTCAGTGAATACTTGCCTAGTGCACCAAATGACAAACATGGACTTGGATATTGATTTCAACTATTAATTTATTGTCTGCTAGGTAGAAGACTCTAGCCCATTTGGATTTTATAAATTTACAATCAACATGGGCTAGTCAATTTTGTCATTTGAAACTTGACACTATACATAATATTGTATATCTATTTTGGTGCTCAGACTGTGAGTTTTGAAGTTTGGTTGTAGTGGCTAAATCCAATGCACATTTGACATTATGAAATAAATCACAGATTATCTTGCTTTGACAAGCTAACTATCCCATAAAGGATGACGCCATGCACATTCCTCAAGGGGATTGAAACCCTAGTGGTCATCTTGAAATGCCCCCACCCTCAGCATTGGACCACAACCTCATTGGAAAAAATCATAATTTATTTTTATTGTCATTTGTCTGTATTTTTCTAATTTTGTGTGCCTAGGGAAAATTCAAATGACCTGAATTCGACAATGACTTGGCCAACCCAAAGTGGAGAATCAACTGGTAACTCAACAAAACTCGGCAATATCTCAGCTTAGTAAATAATAGGGAACATAAACTCAATAAAACTCACCAAAATTTCAGTAAAAATGAGTTTGACCGATTTTGATTAGGAGTTTTGAATCAGCTAGCCAACTTTGAGACCAGAGTCAACTCAGGATTACTCACACAGTTATACAAAGTCTTGTTTCTATGACTAAGGGATAATGACTACGACCCAAGGGCCCTAGGTTATATAAAACACCATTTCTTATACCCTAAACCCTGTGACTCATTTTTATCGTTTTGTCTCAGATGTCCTGTTTCTGGTAACATAGCTCCCAATTATTGGAGAAGAATGGCCTACTCAGGATGACTCTGATTAAATTCTTTAGCAGACAAAGATTTCTATACAATCTAAAAGACAATACCATGTGTTAATAGTACTATCCCAAACATAAATGTGAATTTGAAAACTTAAAGACCTAGAATGACTTTATGCATCTATAAATTAGAACATCAAATAACAAAAATCAAGACTTGGAGAACATCAAGATCGCTTGATAACCGCAACAACAAATAATGGGTGATGTGAAAATTCGAATGACACCCTAGGAAAATTACCACCCTGCCTGCAAAGCGAATGACATTAAGTGTTATTCTGTTTTTCTCTGCCACATGCTCCAATTGCTGAATTTCATGTACTTTCTTGGAGCCCTTGGGAAAATAATGTCTAAGCTTGTTCAAATCCTTCT
Source organism: Pseudotsuga menziesii (assembly GCA_001517045.1). NCBI lineage: Eukaryota > Viridiplantae > Streptophyta > Pinopsida > Pinales > Pinaceae > Pseudotsuga > Pseudotsuga menziesii. Next base: position 9,678 of record LPNX010657237.1, on the reverse strand, counting down.
GGACATCTTCAAAATAATCAAACTGCATCTGTGTCTGAAAGAATCCAAATCCCATAAAACAAGAAGAGTCAACTATTTTGAAACTTCACTGACCAATGCAAGGCTATACTTTTAAACCCTAATAACTATTCTCTTGACATAAATTATTAAAATCAATCAAATTGATGTCACACATATCAACAACAGCAATTGAAAGGAGGTTTTGCATATAATGAGAAACACAAATTACTAAACTACTCACAGTAAGATTGGCTAGATTCGTACAACTTGTTGATTGCTTGAACTGAAAGTACGACAATGGCTCGGGCACTTGTGACTTCTGTAGTAATTTGAAAGTTTGAATGAATCTCTGTATACAAGAATTGAAAATCACTTTGAGAATAATATTGAGGTTTAACAAAAAGGAATCTCAAGATGATGAAGATAAAAGTAAGATGTTCCCTCAACCCACATAGAGTACAAGAATGACACAATAATTAATAATCAATAAAGAAAATTTCGTTTAACAAACAAATTATCAACAAACCTCCTGTTCTATGTTGAATATAGTTGGACAATGAACAAATTTGTGGTCACTGATCAAGGAAGCAAGCATCTGACAGAACATGACAAACCAAGCACAACATCATAATCATACACTGATCAATTTTGTCCTATTTATCAGAAGAGAAAATTATTCCCACAAGAAAAACTTCAAAAAAATCTCTTTTAATGGAAAAGCATTTTTTAGTCATACCCATGTAAGTCCTTTGCTAAGATGAATACAACACTGTAATAGCAATATAATGGGGTGAAAGTCGAATCTCCTTTTCTGCCTCCTTGCCCCTTTTCTTTTCCCCTTCTTTTTGGTTGATGATGATAAGAACATAGTGGTTCCTTCCTTATGATCCTACTGAGGCAACGCAAAAAGTCACCACATGATCTTGTATGCAGCTATGTTGTACCATGACATGGATTATGCATATGCCCCTCTTAATTGCAAATTAGGGCAATAATGACCTCCACATTCCGAGAGGTAAAGATGCAACTAACCCTCAAACTACTCAGGGTTTTCCCGTGCTCAAAGAGATCACGAGTCAAGTCAATATGATGATAATGAATATGAGATAAGATGCACCAAATAACAACAAATACTAAATAATTTTGGGAGGTGACCATACATGGATCAACAGACAGTGGCATCCTCTCATGCTCGTTTTCAGTGAATGATCTTTCTTTGAACACCTTATAGTGAAACGTCATAAGAACATGCTCCATATACCTGCAACATGCATAAGACAGGAAGGCTCTAATTTCTAAAACTCGTCCAGGAAAATGTAACAATGTTCTTATCTCATTAGGAAGCTATCAAACTGGAGCTTGTCATAACACCTATGATTAAATGTATTGAGTTAATATTGAATTCTTGTTAAAGATTAATTTAGCTGGAAGGGTTTTCAAATCCTCTAATTCATTGGTTGTATAGGCAGAGATGTATGGACATTATCAAGTCTGGTATTTTTCCTTACAAAGGTGGAAACTACCAAAAGGATAATCCATAAGCAGAGTTACAAAGCAGAAATAACCACAATCACATTGACATAATGGGAATATAGAAACAGAAGCTGCATAAAATGACATCTCATTGATCAGTATAAGCATGCAAAATAGATCAGGCTTTTTTATCAGTACAAGCGTGCAAAATAGATCAGGCTTTTTGAAATTTCATTCACATTTAAGAGGTGTGAGCCTAATCTAAATTTCATTGGCTTTTTGATATTTGTAAAAAATCTTTAATGATTGCAACTTATCCTTTTTCAGGCCCAACTACACAGTTAAGGGTATCCATAATCCATAAGATGCACCAAATAACAACAAATACTAAATAATTTTGGGAGGTGACCATACATGGATCAACAGACAGCGGCATGCTCTCATGCTCATTTTCAGTGACTGATCTTTCTTTGAACACCTTATAGTGAAACAACGTCATAAGAACACGCTCCACATACCTACAACATGCATAAGATAGGAAGGCTCTAAATTCTGAAACTCATCCAGGAAAATGTAACAATGTTCTTATCTCATGAGGAAGCTAGCAAACTGGAGCTTGTCATAACACCTATGATTAAATATTATATCTTGTATAGAACTTGAATGTGTATATTAAACAAGGTTTTGATACATATACATTGTATACGTCTCATATTTTTTCTACATAACAAAAGTAATTTTTTTCTACCCAAACTTATTGGTGAACACTATACTCTACCATCGGGGATAGCAACAAGAGAAAATATAAATAAAATCATTGAAAATGAGGAAGAAATAAATAACAATTAAGGGATAACTAAAAGTAGAAAATCAATTGATTAAAACAATTAATATAATTGAAAGAAACAATAAATAAAATTGATGTAACAAGTTAATATTGAAATTGAAATCAAATCTTTTACAAATGGTAATAACAAGGAAAGAAATTCCTAACATTGAAATGACATAGTAATCTACAGAAATTATGACAGGAAGGAATTTCCTTTATGGGATTCTTCAAAACAATAGTGGTGCCCAAATAACAAAAATCAAGACTTGGAGAACATCATGATCGCTTGATAACCGCAACAGCAAATAATGGGTGATGTGAAAATTCGAATGACACCCTCGAAAAATTACCACCTTGACCTGCAAAGCGAATGACATTAAGTGTTATTCTATTTTTCTCTGCCACATGCTCCAATTGCTGAATTTCATGTACTTTCACGGAGCCCTTGGGAAAATAATGTCTAAGCTTGTTCAAATCCTTCTGGACATCTTCAAAATAATCAAACTGCATCTGTGTCTGAAAGAATCCAAATCCCATAAAACAAGAAGAGTCAACTATTTTGAAACTTCACTGACCAATGCAAGACTACACTTTTAAACCCTAATAACCATTCTCTTGACATAAATTATTAAAATCAATCAAATTGATGTCGCACATATCAACAATAGCGATTTAAAGGAGGTTTTGCATATAATGAGAAACACAAATTACTAAACTAATCATAGTAATATAGGCTAGATTTGTACAGCTTGTTGATTGCTTGAATTGAAAGTACGACAATGGCTCGGGCACTTATGACTTTTGTAGTAATTCAAAAGTCTAAATGAATCTCTGTATACAAGAATAAAAAATCACTTCGAGAATAATATTGAGGTTTAACAAAAAGGAATCTCAAGATGATGAAGATACAAGTAAGATGTTCCCTCAACCCACATAGAGTACAAGAATGACACAATAATTAATAATTAATAAAGAAAATTTCGTTTAACAAACAAATTATCAATTAGGGTACTATTAGAGTTAGGGTGAAGTAATTGTCGCCACTATAACTATTTATAAGTATCAACATGATTATGGCTTCTGGCTAGCTCTTGTCAAGACTCAAAAACTCTACATATTCCACTTTAACAAGCCATTAGAACTAATAAATGCAACTCCATAGTCTACAGACAATGGTCTGGCAGTAAAGCAGAGTGTTGGTCATAGTCATGGCCCAGGTTCAAACCTCACCAAGCTTGCTTCCCCTTGTTGTTTGTCTAGACCAAGCAAACAAAGGCAGTTGTAGGAAATGGATGTTTTTTGATGATATATGTGTTCGACCCTATAAAATGGGATTTCCCTTTGTCAAACACTATACAATAGGATTTTTCTGTGTCAATGTGTGTGTGTGTTTTTCTATATTTTCCTACAAACAAAATAAACCAAGACTACACAATTACCTAGTGCATGAATTAGGATAGATTTATCCTTATGGAAGTAATGCTGATGTGTTACCAATTATGACATTAATCATAATATTTGAAAATTTGCAAAACTCATAGATCCGATTGTCTCTTTGACTTTGATTATCCTTATATATACTGGTCATTTGGAGGAATCAACTCTCATGATTGTTCTGAGTTGTGATTAAAAGACAACCCTACAATATTCTCCCCTCCTGAAAACTGATTTAGTAGTATAACTAAGAGATGGGACACAAATGCAAGTAACCATCCCAATATCTGTTAGCTAACTCGTGCATTGGTGCTTTGGTTTTAGATTTATACCATTCATTGTACTAGTAATGCAAGTTATGCCCATAATGGTGGCATGGATCAATATGCATACATACCGAATAAACATTTCAAATTAGACAAGGACTGAAGAACTGTTCCTCACAGACAACATACACTCGAATTAACTGTCAATGATGTTTCTGGGAATGATGATAAGCTTACAACTTCAATCCAATGCTGAAAGGTTGTTCACTTTCCTTTCTCATCCTTGGATAATCCCTTACCAGGCTGCAAACAGTCCCCTAATATTTACTCCAAAAGCATAAATGGCGGCATATTTTTGCAGGCAAAGTCCATCATGAGGTGAAAATAGGTGTCCTATCTTAATGCGCAAACTCACAAATGCCCATATGCAATATATTATTAGACAATTCCAAAATAACTTGTTAAACCAATTTAGAATGTTTGCAGCCAAAAGAAATAAGAGAACAAATGACAAAGTAAGCATAAGACTTTTGCAGCCTTTACTCTTCCACGTGACCAGCATGAAACAACAATGTTGCAAATTCTATTGCTTGCCACCTATATGCACATTTTAACAGACTTTTAATAATAACTCAGTAGATAGTATATTTAAAATATGTACCACGAGAAGCACAAAAATTCAAAATTCACCATCCATGAGTGTTGACTAGTTCCACAGACAAACTTTAAAAGCACCATGATAGCACTAGTTTTAGATCAGATAATCTGTAGTGTATTATTTAAATGAATGAACTAAAATATCTATGGTGAAACACCAAGGAAAAAATAACAATTAAATTAATTAATTCATACTGATCAATTATGGCTGCAATGGAAGTCAAGTGATTTGGCTCAAGGAAATGGTCAAGAGATTTTGGCAATTGATAATGTCTTTGGGAATACTACCTGAAAAGCTATTTCCCTAAAGTTCAAGGTTGTATACAGAATTCCAATGTTCAAAGGATGGAAGCATGCCTGATAAATTTGAGAAAGATGTTGAAAATATTTGCAGGCTCGGAGAAGACCAGATATTTGAATTTTGGAGGAAGGTTGCCTTGGAGAGAATTATGAGAAACATTAAGCAATTTCAAACTAGGTGAATTTAAGAGATCGGAAGGAATAGGCCCACTAAAATCGTTACAAGGGAACTCCCTGTAATTTAAGTTTGGAGCTTTCCAAGGCCTAAAGGAATGTGTCCACTAAGATTATTATGGGCCATCCGGACCCTATACAAAGGGGCACAATTTGTAAGATTGTGAGGGATTTCTCCAATTAATTGGTTAGAGAAGAGGATAATCCTTTCTGATTTGTTTCCTACACACAGGTCAGAGGGGATGGGTCCTGTTAATTGATTAGTATATGGATCAAATTCTACTAGCCTAGAATTTTTACCCAACTGTTCAGGAATGCTTCATGACAGAGAATTTTCCAGATATACAAAATTTGCAGACTAGGAAGATCAGAAATTCCCTTAGGGATGCCTCCCCTGATTTTATTGCAATTCAGGTTCAATAATGTGAGCTTTCTGAGCATCGAAATATATTTAGGAATCTTTCCAGTGAGCATGTTAAGAGATAAATCCAATCACTCCATGTTTGCAATATTGCTCAACTTCCATGGGATGAATCCAACAAGCTTGTTATTGTACAGTATCATTGTCTCTAGCCTCTTTAACTTTCCTAGTTCCAAAGGAAAAGGACCGGTTAAATTAGAATTTGAAATATGCATAAAATCCATCTTTGACATGTTACCCAATTGCCATAGAATCCCACCCTTGTAAATATTGGACCCAAGCTCCAAATGCCTGAGCTGCTGCAACTTCCCAAGTTCTGGAGGGATTAAACCACTGATCACATTTCCTGCCAAACTCAGGTACTCCAGTCTGGACAATTCACCATATTGGCTGGGAGCGCTCCCATTGAAGTAATTCCCAGCAAAGTTCAGCATCTGCAAATTAGCGAGCTCAACAAACTCCCATGGAAGGGCCCGGTAAAATCATTTCTCTAAGAAGTGAAGTTCACAAGGTTCTTCAACCCTGAAACTCCCCCAGGGAAGGATCCATTGAAGTAATTATAGCTGATGTCAAGGCTTGTCAGACTGTAAATCCTGAAAATGGCTTCTAGCAATGGCCCATGAAACTGGTTGTCTCTAATGTTGAAGCTCAAAATGCGGGTAAGCAACTAGACTTCTTGTGATACTGAGAATGTGCCAGTGAGGTTTTTGGTTGACAGATCCAGTGCCACCACCCAAGACTCATTCTTACATGTAATTCCAATCCATGAACAAGGAGACACATACATACCATTGATTCTATATTTCCAGTCTGAGAGTTTTCCTAAGCTATCCACAAGGACTGATTTGAGTGCCAATAGGGTGTTGACCTCCTCAGACACTAAGTATCATAACATGGTCCTAAAAGGATGTGCCAAGTATGAAAATCAACAATGAAGACTTCAATGAGGTCTAATTAGCTCTAATTAGCTCAACCCTAAATCTATTAAGTGCCAAGAGGGATAAAAAACTATGAGGTCCAAACCTCTAAAATTAAAAGAGTCCAGATTAATATGGATCTGTGCTTAGTGTGCTTGGCTAGTCAGACATTTTTATGTCAGTAGGAGAAATGCACACAAGAAGAAAAACACATAAACATATTCACCCCTCCAGTTGTATATCACCTCACTTATCTCATCACAAAGATCCCACTTTGCTAGGAAGCATTGGTATTGTGTGCGAGTATTTATAACACAACTAGATGTGTGCATTCCTTAAGAGACAAAGTTTGTGTGCGTTCAATTATCGAGATTTGACTTAGTTTTAGTGCATCCACCATAATGTTTTTACTATTTAGGTGTCATTATGCTTCGGAAGAAGGGAAGAAGAGAAGGTATATATGCTTTCTAAAATAGATACATGCATTTTTCTCCCATTGATACTAGACAATAATCTGTATTGCTCCATTTTTCTTTCTTTAAGTTATATGTGAAACTCACATTGAGTTTAATCATGTGAGTCAAAATGGTGTATCCAAAAAGAAAATGGTTGTTTCTATGATGAAAAGGATAATATCTCATGGAGGGAATAATTACTATAAAATGGATTTCAGTAACAAACTAAGTAATTAAGATTAAATAAAACATGGTAAATCATAGGAATGAATGTTTTGTTTTTCCAACTTTTCCTTAATATAATTTTTTCTAGGAGTTTATCGAGCCCTTCAAAACTTTGTCCAAGGGTTCAAATTTGACATGTCTTTTAAAACCAATGAGTCTAGTGTCACACTTTCCTATCCTATTACACGAAAGCAAGACTCTACCCAATCACTATGGTTTTTCAGCAGACAAAGTTAAAACTAGTTGAGATGTTTTGACTCTCATACCAATCGCTAGATCCCTCGACCCAAAAGCTAAAGGAGGATTTCAAAATCTCTAACCTTGACAAGATAGTTTTGGATTGGATTAAAGAGCTTATTCCATACTCCTTGTTAAAGTTGGAGATTCAATTCTCCCCTAACTGATGCGAGGACTTGAAAATTCAATCAATGGGCATAGTTGGTAGTGACACAAACATGTGCTAGACACCCAACTTAATAAAATTCAAAGACTCAAGCCTAAACATTATACCTAGATCTTCAAAATTTGTAGAGTGTGGAAAGTTGGAAACCTTTGGTGGACCTGAAAATGCTACCTTTGTTTGGTCCTTCATCTTGGGTTGGGTTGTTGTTTTCCATAGACTAGATCTTAGAAACCCTACATCCTTTGCGTTCGTTCTGTCAATAGATTGAAATCCTTAAGAACCTTTCTTTTTTTTAAGTGAACTTGGAAGTCTCAAAATCATGCATCCATATCCTCTCCACTCCCTTTTCATAAAATACTACCATGTTAAGAGATCAATTACACTGAACTATCGAGTTTCAACTTGCCTCATAGAGTCACAACTCATTACAATTGAAATTTTGTTTTTAATCTAGAAATACACTGAATGAAATTTTATTTAAAGCCCAGGACCCAAACAAATAAAGTTTTTTCATGGGTCAGCAACATGTTTATTTGAGCTAATGTCTCACTATAAATCATAGTGAGTGGAACTGGAAGTGGTACAATTTTTCCAACTCTTAAATTATTGAGATGAAAATCCATGCACCATAAGCAGGGAACCCCCTACCAAGTCTCTCACCCCTCTTCCTCAATTATTGCAATCTCAATGGAGAAAGGGAGGCCACGACATAGATCTACCCAAGCCATGAAGGAGAGGCAAGAGTGTCACCAAAATTAGCCACACAACTCTCCTACAACCCTCATTAAATGATAAATTCCTGACTCTTGTGCTAGTTGGGATGATGTTGTAACTCGTACATCACATGGAACCAACAAATGATGGGTAGAGGTCATCCAATAATGATAAAAATGATATTAGCATCCCCATGCAGACCTAATCACAACAACAACTTTAATGAATCTTCTCAATGTTTGTTGTCATTCCATTTTATGCCTTAATAACAATCTTTTGCGGGAAATTCAATTTTTATGTTGTATGGCTAAGTGGATTTTTTGGGGACACTCAATTTGAATGTCATGTTAACCATACTACATCAATATGAGCTTCCAGCATACGATTATGGATATATTTAGGGTGAACTCGACATTTAAAAGTTTGCCATTGTGCATCAATGGTTCATGTATATTATACGACATGGACTCTACATTAAGGAGTCCATCATTCAGCATCCACAGTTAACAAGTATCATATCCATATGGGTACCTTGTTGCAGGGATTTGTTCCAACCCTACCATCTTTTCCTAGCACTACTTCTAGGTAAACTCAAAAAATGTAGACACTACAAAGGATCCAAGCATAGATCATTTTAGAAACCCTTATGGAAATATCTATCTCAATACACAAATATAAATACTACTTCAATTACAACAAAAACATAACAACAATAAATCTGATATGAAATTTTCTTTAAACATGCTAAAACAACATAGCTTTCAGCCCCAATGTCCTAATAAATCATTTTAATAAAACAACCATAAAACTTGCTCAATGCATGAGAAAAATTAGTTCTGCAACACAAATTCATGAAAACAATGGTAGTACACTTCATATTATCATAGTAATGAAGATAAAGTACAAAACCTTAGCTCATCCCAAGCTGGTACAACAGATCCTTCCAACTCATCTCAAGCAGGGACTCTTCAATGCATTCCAAAATCTACAATGTCCATTTGTGACTGCCACAAACTGTGGCCCACAATACAAAGGCCAAGTAAGGAATCCCACCAAGCTCTATAATCCAATCCATGGAGTTTCAAAACAAGCCAGCATCGCACCAAAATTCAAACCCAATCTCTCCCATGTGCATCACACAAGCCATCAAGGATATTCTCACATGCATCCCATAGGCTTCAATACTCAACACTTGTTGTCACTTCTCTCATTCATCATTTGTGATCATTTGGAGGCTTGAGCTTTTAGAATAGAGTCATAGACTTAAATTTTAGACTGATCTTGGAAATTCTTGTGCCTTGTTGGAATCTCATTAGGACTTAGGAGGCAAGATTAGGAGGGTATACTACAGCCTATCTTCCAACTTCAAATTGAAATTTCAAGGGCCCTCAAGACTCTAGAGGCTATTTA
>LPNX010657197.1:405054-433307 GCA_001517045.1 Pseudotsuga menziesii | reverse complement strand
TTTTTACTGAGGAGGTTGATCACCAAGTAACTTGCTTTGTAATTTTTACTGAGGAGGTTGTTCACCAAGTAACCTGCTTTCTAATTTTTACTGAGGAGGATGATCACCAAGAGCTGTATGCTATATGTTGATAATTTGCACCAAAGGAATTTGTTGCATGGCGAGGGGATTAAACATTAAAAGCTCTAGGTTATGCCATTATGGAAGCATTTGTTGCATTACGATGAACAGGAGAATATTTAATTGGAGGTCAATCTACAAAATTAGTTATCATTAAAGGAAAGGTATTTGCATACTTTCAGGGCTAAACAAACTTCAGACTTATTTCTTCCAATTGAAACTTTGTAAAATTTAAGCTTTTGCGAAATGGTCAATATTTGTTTACTTTTTTTTTGGGCGGGGGGGAGAAAATAGACTTATATTGTACAGAAAATCAAATATGTATAAAGTAAAAGGACATTTACCTTAGTGGTGACAATGCTGCAATAAGGTTTGAATATGCACTGATAGATACATTTTTGGCATCTTGTACAAGCAAAAAACCTTTAGCTTTGATTTGGGCATTTACCTCATAAGACACTGTCTTTTGAAAAGTAGAGACACTTACAATGAAATTTCCAGAATGAATAAAGAGCTAAGAGCTATTGACCTTTCATTTGAATACGATACTAATAGCAACCTTTAATTCAATTGACGTTTCAAATTGTATAATCTGAAAAGCAAGCTTTTAATTGAGTACATTGACGTTTCAAATTGTATAATCTGAAAAGCAAGCCAAAAATGTGTTAGCTTGATGTTGAGTAAACGATTTTGTTGTTAAAGGAGTTTGTGCACATTAGCCTTATGTAACTTAAATGTTTTGATTAATTCTTTACTTCTTCCTTTGCCTCATTTCTCTCTTGCCCTGTTTTTAAAAGATTTTGAAGAGATTAGAGTGGATAGTGCACTATCTGCATTTTAAATATCTTTGGGTTTCTTATTTTTGTTGGTACAAACCCTTATTCTTATGTTCTTTTTTCCAATTTAACCTGGTTGTCTGTTACAGGGATAACACAAAGGCTGCACTATTGGATGCCATGTATGTGTTTCTCAAGAGGCCAGAGTATATCAAATATGTGTCAAATTTGGTCACTGTTTATTCTCGAATTCTTTTGACTGGACCACCAGGTTAGTGACTATTAGTATTTTTTGTCTCTGATTGATAAACCTGCTCATGGTGGCAGTTAGACTCGAAGGGCATGCAAATTTCAGTAAGCAGTTCAAATGCTGGGGTCTATTTACACATTTTTGTTTCATGAAAGTTTTGTATATGCTGTATGCATGAACTCTAGACAATATTATTTTGTTGATACGTTCAATTTTGAGATGGTTTTCTATTTATACTTCATTATGGTTCATTGGTTTAGGCCTATGCACCTTTTTTATCTTTCAGTCATCAAAATTTTAATGCTCGAATTTGTCACTATTACCTGCATCTTTGCTGTTATTTTCATCTGCACTTACCATTTGTCACTATGTTCTGCATTCTTGCTATTATTCTCATGTCCACTTACCATCACTATATGATGGATTTGACATTTGTCTCAGTTTTCTTACAGGTGCTACAATTAAGGAAATGCAATGGATCACTCTACAGACTAGTCAAGGGCTTTTGATGGTAACTTGTCTTTGACCAATCTTATGTCTCTCCTGCAAATCTTTTATTGTATTATAAACTTGACAAAATCCTGATCAAGAATGATTTTGAGTTCAGGTCATCCAGTACAGAACTTAACAGTGGCAATTCCTCCATCAAAGGAGGGGTCCACAAAGGGTCGTGAAACTAAAAATGATGGATTTCATGCCTCAAGTGACACAAGTTTGTTTTCAAGTTCATTGCCTGTAATGTTCCAAGAAAAATGTAAGGTCTAATGTTCCCTGCAATTGTACAAATTTTATGATCATTTTATGGAATGAGAGGATGTATTCAATTGAAAATGTTCTTTATGCTTATTATTCTTGGATGTTTACAGTGAATCTTACAGATGAGGAGAATGATGGACAATATGCTGATACAACAGCTTCTCTTCTAAATCAATTACATCAATGAGCATTGGCTTTGGATCCTCTTCAGGACATGAAGTCCCAGACCATAGGAAATCTTCCTGATGATGAAGACGAGCTTTTGGCTGGAATTATGGACGATTTCGATTTGAGTGGATTGCCCACCCAGGTTGAAGATTTGGAAGAATGTGATATATTTAGCAGTGGAGGGGGAATGGAGTTAGACTTTGATTCTCAGGAAGGTCTGAATGGGAACATAAACAGCTCAATCTTAGATAACTTAGCAGGAAATGGAAATGTTACCTATGGAATTTCAAATGGCCTTGGTACTGTTCCGGGAGAGCATCCTTATCGTGAACATACTTCCAGAACATTATTTGTGCGAAATATTAATAGTAATGTGGAGGACTCTGAATTGCATGAATTATTTGAGGTAATGATGTGCAGATGTCTCTTTTCCATTCTCCATGGCTATTTACTCGGTTATCTCTCATTTTTCCAAGGGATTTTCAGCATCATGGTTTCTTTGTAAAATGCTTGGTATTGCTTTGTGCAGTAAATATTAAATTCTTTACTAAACTCAATAATGGCAATGTAACCCCTTTTTGTAACTGAACAGTTTTCATCTCTTAAAAAATCTGGGTTCATGAGTGTCTACCTAAGCCTCATATCATTAAGAGTAATGAAATGGAATTTAATTCTTGTTATAGCTGACTTCAATGATATACATTGACTATGATAATATGGATGATTACATATAATGTAATCAAGTTCTGAACAATCCCAGGCAGCCTGTGTAGTAATTTTGCTGAGTTTTAAAGTAGGATTTTATAAGGGAAATAACTAAGATATTAATTAAAAAAGGACATATGCTCGTTGACTCTGTTATTTTGTATTGTGAAATGTTAATTAAAATATCTAAGATTGGTTTTACAGTGTTGGGGAAGTGTTTCTGAGTAAGACGGCATTGCATCTTTTGCGATTGTGGGAAAGAAAGATCTCTCTTTGAAAACTGTATTTATAATGTGTCCACCACATAAGTGCAGTGACTAATGTCAAAAACTTTCAAGTAGACTGTATAGAAAATAACTTCAAAGAAAGGATTTTGTGTCTGGTTAGGTTGTACCTTTGATTTCTTGACTTACATATGGACAACAAGATTATATTCCCAACACATTACTTATTAGTTTGACCAAGTGTATTCTTGCTTTCCCGTCATATGGACAACAAGATTATATTCCAAACAAGACAAATGTCCTATTTCTTATCAAATCTTTCACAGTGTAGTTCTTCTTACAAAAAAAACAACACAATATTTAAAAAAAAAAATACAATACCGTCGCTTAAGCGATGCCTGTAGGTGTCGGTTAAGTGACGCTTTAAAAAAAAAATACAATACTGTTGCTTAAGCGACGCCTGTAGGTGTAAATGTTTTAAAAAAAAAATTGTCACCGTCCCTTAACCGACGGCCATGTTGTAAAAGCGATGGCTGGTAAGTTTCGGATAACCGACGATTTACATTTCACCGATGGTAAACTAAGCTGTCGCTTATCTGACGGATTGGAAAGATGTCGGATAACCGACGAAAATCCACCGACGCTTAAAAAAAATCATAGTGTCGTACATGTGATAGGGAAGTGTCAAAAATATGACAATACAACCATCGGATTTTTGGTCGAAATGTAGTAGTACTTCCACATGTGTCATGTCCTTGTCTTGCTATAAGGATCTTGGATCTCCAGAGCTAGTTCCATTGAAAACCCTACTTACTGCTTCCGACGGAAGGTCATTTCATCCACATGGTATCCTACCAGCTTTCGAAATAAATTTGGCAGGGAAGGCAGTGTCTATTGAGGTATAGGTGATTGATGCACCTTTGGATTATAACTTGCTCCTGGGGAGAAGTTGGATTTATTCCATGTCCGCTATTGCATAGGTCATTCTTCGGGTAGTAGTGTTTCCACATGAAGGGAAGTTGGTTACTGTAGACCAACTCAGTTTTACTCAAAAAGGGCCGCATGGAAACTAATGATTCCACCATGCCATTGGTTGATCAGGTTAAACCTTCTTCATAGAGCTTAGGGGCTGGAATGTATGCATCATTGATGGGCACATTTGATTTTCTAGCTTCGATTAATTATTTAGGTTGTACTAGTGTAGGGAAGTCTATTGCAATGGTTGTAGATAGAATGGACCCTTGGGTTCTTCCTTCCTATCATGAACCTGAAGTGCCCTTATCGAGAATGGAAATAGCTTATCAATTTTTCATTCATACCACTGTTGATCTCGTTCTAGTCCCTCTCACAGTCTCAAAGGAGTCGGAAGAAGCCTATCTTCCTTCTTGGGCAAAGAACTCTTTGCATACTGAATATTTCTTAGATATGTTTTTTCCATCTGACGAAACCATTCTGGAAGCTATGTGTGGATGAGATAAGATCTGCGAAGATCTTCACCATCAATCCTATTTTCTTCCAGAGTTAAGCAGAATTGAAAATCAAGAGTTCCATATGAGACTGGCAGGTGATGCTGATACACTCATTAATCCCTTACCTAGGGAGGGAATATTTGCTGAGGGGAATATGGAAAACATTTTTTGTTACTATTCCTATCAAGATCTATGCAAACCCAAATGTTGTGGAAAATGTACATATTAGTGCAAACTGCTCTCTGGAGGAGTTCTCTATCTATACATCCTTGTTTCAGGAATTCCACTACGTGTTTTCCTTGTCATATGAGGAGATGTCGGGCATAGATCCATCAATATTCAAACATGAAATATGAACCTATTCTGATGCCAAACCAATTCAAGAAAAAAATAGGCTTGTCAATCCGCGTAAAGCGGCAGCTGTTAAGGCTGAAGTTGAAAAATTCTTGAAAGCTGGTTTCATTTACCCGATAGCTTTAACGAAATGGGTATCCAACCCTATTCCTATCGATAAAAAGCAAGGGACAATACGTGTTTGTACTAAATTTTACAATTTAAACAAATCCTATCTTAAGGATAACTACCCCACACCATTCATAGATCAGATCATTGATGCTTGTGTGGGGAGTGAGGTCTTTTCATTTATGGATGGTTTCTCTAGGTATAATCAGTTTTAGATTAAACCAGAATACCAACATAAAACAAATTTCATTTGTCCTTGGGGTACATTTGCGTGCAAGAAAATTCCTTTTGGATTGAAAAATGTTGGGGCTACCTTTCAGCAGGAAATGAATTTTTCCTTTCATGACATTAAGTCCATTGTCAAAACCTACCTTAATGATCTGCCAACACATTCTCATAAGATGATCGATCACCCAGATCACTTGCATTTAATCTTCAAATGATGCAGATACTAAAAAAAATTCTTGAATCCCCACAAGTGCATTTTCAGTGTCAATTCAGGTAGACTAATCGGGTTCATTGTTTCTAACAAAGGTATTCAGGTGGATCCTTTGAAAGTTGAGGCCATAGTAAATCTACCTCCTCCTCATTCCATCAGGAAGCTTCAAATCCTGCAAGGGAAGTCCAACTTCCTTCGACGTTTTATCATGAATTATTCCAAGATCACTAAAGGTTTCATGCGCCTGTTGAAGAAGCACACCCCATTTGTATGGGATGAAATCACACAACTTGCATTCGAGGCATTAAGGAAATATTTTTTGTTGGCACCATTACTGCGTCCGCCGGATTACTATTGTGATTTTATATTATAGATGTCTGCATCCGAGTCGACCATAGGGGTAGTACTAGTCGAGGAGGATGATAGGCTCCAATAGCATGTCGTTTACTATCTTAGCCGTGCTTTAGCTGGCCTTGAACTTAGGTATTCCCACGTCGAAAAGTTGGCATTAGTAGTTGTGTATGATGTTCAGAGGTTGCGTCACTACATCTTACTGAGTACTATGATGGAAGTGGCAGATGTTAATCCTTTCCAATATGTTTTGTCCTGATGGATAGTTGGAGGCAAATTCAACAAATGGATAGTCATTCTTCAGGAGTTTGACTTAGATTTCCAATCCACCAAATCCAAAAAATCCTTAATTTTTGTGGAGCTCATTACAGAATTTTTGGTTGAGGAAGATGTAGCCATTGAAGAAGACTCATTCCCAGATGAGAACATATTTTTTATTTCCACCTTTTACCCTTGGTATGGAGATATACTTGTCTATATCCAGACTCTGAAGTGCCCTGCAACCTTTTCGTGGGAAGAACAGTGCAAATTACGCTTACATGCAAAAAACTACCTCCTTATTGGAGATACTTTATATCGTAGAGGGGTTGAATCTATTTCACATCGATGTCCTACCCATGAAGAGACCGAGATTGTCCTAAATGATTCCCATATCAGAGAGTGTGGGGGTCATTTATCTGGGTTAGCAATGGCCCAGAAGATCTTACGTGTTGGTTATTTTTGGCCCATGATATTTAAAGATTGTGTGGAAGCCATGAAGCGCTGTCATCCTTATCAGCTTTACACCATAAAGATGTGATCGCATCCTGCTCCATTATTTCCCATCATCTCAGTGGGCCCCTTCACTAATTGGGGGATAGATTACGTGATGTGCAACCCAGTTTCGGCTGGGGGGCACAAATACATCATTTTCGCTGTAGATTACTTCATGAAATGGGTAGAGGAAATTCCCACCTATAAAGCTGACAAGGAAACTGCATCTTTTTTCGTTTTCAACCAAATTATCGTAAGTTTCGGTATTCCTAAAGAGATTGTCACTGACCATGGAAGTCACTTCCAAAAAAACATGATGATTGAATTGACCACTATGCTAGGGTTTAAAAAATAACATCTGTCTTCTTTCTACTTGCAGGTGAAGGGTCAAGGCGAGGTAGTAAATAATACCTTGAAGACTATTCTCAAGTGCACTATTAATGCAGCTCGGTCAAATTGGCACATCATGTTGTATCCTACACATTGGGCTTATCGGACCAATGTCAAAACTGCCACAGGGTTTTCTCCTTTCCAACTCGTTCACGGGGTGGAAGCAGTAACCCTGGTTGAATGCAAAATAATGTTTTTAAATATTTCTATTCATGTGTTACCTGATACAACTGAGTTGGAAGAACATTTGTTACACTTAGAACATCTAGATGAACAGCGTAGGGATGTGCTGATAGCAAATGAAGCTCATAAAAATAGGGTGAAAAATCAGTATGATAAATCAATCAAACCTAGGATTTTTTCTGAAGGGAAGCTTGTCTTGCTTTTGGATCAGGACAAAGAACCCTTGGGGGAATGGAAATTCAGGTCTATGTGGTTAGGACCTTATGTTGTGTCAAATTTTTTGAAGAAAGGTACGTATGAATTAACTGATTTCGAGGGAAATAAGATGCCTGAGCCTAGAAATGGGCTCTACCTAAAAAAGTACTATTCTTAGGCTTAGCACTTTTTTGGTATTTTTATTGTATGTAACTTTATTTACAATAGTTCGTCAGCTTGTGTTCTTATATCATATGTTGGTTGTTACAGATGCCTTCCGAGTGGTTCCTAGATTTTGCAGATGGTGCTAGTCGCCACATTTGCAACCTGGCTTCGACCGCATGGGTTATTTACTCACTGTCAGGACAACTAGGTACCTATGGAGGTTCTTGCTTAGGTCCTGCTACCAATAATGTGGCCAATTACAGGGCCATCATTGAGCTTTTATGGGATTCCTTGTCATGAGGAATTACCCAACTGGAAGTAAGGTTTGACTCTCAAGTGGTAGTTTCCCAACTCAATCGAGCTTATCAGGTGTGAAACCCTATCCTACTACCCCAATTTATGCAAGTTAGGTTATTGGAAAGAATTTTTGATTTTATTACATTTAATCATATTCCGAGAAATCAAAATTTATTAGTTGATGCATATGTGACTTATATCTTGGATTGGCATGTAACACATATTTCATAAAAATTTACAATAGACACATTGAAATACACATGTAAATAAAACGACAAAACATATGTGTGTGTGTGTGTGTGTGAATATCTGTCCATATAGATAGGTTGAGTTTTTTATCTTCAGATCCAGTCATAACTGTATAAAATACAAAAAATATACAAAATTTGGATTGTAATCCATAAAATTCTCCTAGGTCTAAGCTTGACAACCCTAGTCATCCTAACCACCCTGCCCTCCCTGATCATCCTGGTCATCCTTCTCTCAGGCTTCATCTTATTCAGCTGCAGCAGCCTCAATAGCCTCTTTGTAAACAAGTATTTCTCTAGCTACCCTTCTCATAAGGCGTATCCAGATAAGTGGGATACCAACCACTAACTCCTGCATAACAGCAAGGATCTGTTCAATACGTAAAGTAGGTACTCTTTCGGTAAGCCTGGCCAGCTTCCCCTCAAGAACCCTAATCAAACCATGATCCTCTCCTACCACTGGTTGCACATACATATGAGGATGCCAAACAGGGCAGACTGGTCCAATATCTACATTTTTAAACATTTAAAGGATTAAAACTCTTATGCATATGTGTATATATTTATGACTAAAATTCATAAAAAATTTAAAATCTTGAAAAACCAAAATACCTGACGCTCCCCATGCTCCTCCATGAGGGAAGACAAGGTCATTGTCACCCCAGAAATCCAACCCAGCATATGTAAATTGCTCTAGTGCTGGTAGTTGTCGCTCCCACCATAGGTAGAAGTCATCATCATATACACTTTGAATTGATCCACCGCCACCCTAGCGAAGGAAGATTTCTCCCAATCTACTCAGTCTAGGATGACGGGGAGAGGAAACTGGTACAGTTACTACAGGACTGAGACCGGGAACTCTCTCAAAGGAAAAGGCCACCAATATGCTAGACTAACTGAATTTTTTTCATCAGCCTCTCTTGCAGTCAGAGAGTTGCTTCTTCATTTTTGGGATTACTCCCGAGCACCAGTCAAATAAGGCTCCCTGTAGACATTCCACCGCAAGTCTGATTTGGTTTTGAGTTGCAAGATGAAGTGATGATGATCATGCAACCCTCACTATTGTGCTTACCAACACTTGTAATGGCAACCTATGAATATGAACAATAGGGATGCAAGTACCCCTTTTTTGTACTAAGCGCACAGTAAGTGTCAATATAGTTCTGTACACTTAGAAGGTCACTGCCCCTACCGATACTATCCAAGTTGATAGGAGCTCCCCATCCTGAAGAACCAGATATGAAATAAATGTATTCTAGTGTAATCTCTAGAATCTCACCTTGTAGGTCAAATGCACCTAGATCATGATCCCAGTAGTTTATCAAAAACTCTAGTAAACGGACATTGTATCGCATGGGTGAGGTACAAAAGAATTTAAGCAACCCACTTTGACACAATGCATGCACCGTGGGAGCACATCGAAGAGAATTTTGGTCCATGTTTTCATGCTTCCTATCCCTCCACTCCAACACCATGTTTTAGCATGTCAGTAATGCCATTGTGAAACATTAAATTCATTCAAAAAAATTTGATTTTGGCCCTAAATAGGTTTTTTGATGTCATGTAGTATACGTGACTGTCCTTTGGACATGTCGTGTATCATACGCAGGTTACTTTCGAGCAAGCCATGTATACAAAGCGTGTATGTGACTGTCTATGTTGCATACCCACGTATACAACACGACCATCTTCAAATTGGCTTAAAACATCAAATTTTTCATAAAATTAAAAATTTGCTTGGATGAAATGAAAGAGCATGGAGAGTTGTTTTACCTGGCACTTGTGGATTTGAAAATCGTTTAGCGGTTTGACCACACTGAGTAATTGAAGGCAGAGGGAAAAATTGTCTATATTGGGTAAAAATGTCAAATGGTGAATTTGATTTCTATTTTTGCACTACTTATAGAAATTATTTTCAAAAAAGTAGGTTTTTAACCTATAGTTTGTAATTTTTATTAAAATCAAACTAATATCATGTCATGTTTACCCAATGAAATAGGTCCAAGTTTATTCAAAGTCGTTTTCACTCATACATGGTAGGATTTTGATCATTTATATTCATTTCTGCATTTATACTTAATCCGCTTTAACCTTAGGATTACTACTTTGACCATGGACGATGGTATTTCAACCATTAGTACCTTGTCTATATCATTCTTCTTTCGTGGATAGGGATTTCCTAACATGAGTTCCCTAGCTTAGAACACATTTATTTCCTTTTGGTACTCATGCCGCATTTTTCGTAGGTTCAGGGGAGCCTTCTTAGCTATTTTTCACGCCAAATTGAGCCTCATTTTGGTCTCTTTTTACAAGCTATCCCCTTTATAAGGCTCCCCTCCCTTATGGAGTTTCTTTAGGCCTAGGTCTAACTACTTATAATACACTTAACTATTGAGTAAAATTTTCCATTCAGGCTCGTTAAGAATATGTGAATGGGCATCCACATTGGTGGCAAGTTATCTCTTTCTTGGACCGTGTGGAATAATACAAGAAAGGATCACTCTCTTTTTTACGGAATTGAGAAGAGTATTTTCAGGCATAGTTTTATCACTTTTTTGGACCTTAGGGACTAAACTTACGGAAAAGGAACACCTGGTATGAGCTTAGTTTTCTCCTTTTTGTGCTCTGGATCTAAACATGAAAACAATTCCGAGTGTACTTTATGTCTTTGTCATGCTCATTAAAAAACAAGAACAAAACATTGAGTTTATTGTTGTAAGCCCCATTTCTCATAATTAAATGGATCTTTCCGAGTGATCTTTCTTTCCTTCACACTTGTAAAACTCAAGCTATAAGCTGCTCTTGAAGGAGCATTGGGTAGGTGGTAATTTAACCTTTTTCGTACCTCCCTGACTAAGTACAAAAAAGGTTCATCTTTTATTCTTCAGAAGTTAAGAGAGTTCTTCTGAGATATGTTTTATACTTTTTCGGTTTCAGGAGACTAAATTGGATGAAAAAGGACCCCCCTGGAGTCCTCTTTGTAGTTTTCATACTCTCTAAACATGAAAAAACCAAGAGAGCATGTACTAGTTCGGGCTCGTAAATTCCACGAATAAGTGACATTATCAAGCATTATTCCCTCTTCTCTTCAAGATTGTCAAAAAATTAAGAGAGACCCAAGTTGACTTTCCTGGACTTGTTAAAATTTAACAAGAAAGATAAGGAAGAATTTTTCTCTTTGGGTTATAGTTGGTGGCAGCATGTCCTCCTTGAACATAGTAGTCTCTGAACTTTTTGATACTCATGTTTCAGTTTACACTTTCAGTTCAGCTATCACTTCGAGTTTCATACTCTTCCACTTGTCATTTATGCCTAGGGAATTTGATCATGGATCCTACATGATAGATAAGTCTAGTTGTCTTATCTACAAAGTTAAAAGCTTCCTTGGGTCATCTTTGTGTTGTGCTCACTATTCAAGGATTTATCCCCATTTCTTCGTATTATCCTAATTCCATCATTATCTTATCTGATGTCATTGGTGTCTACCTTCCTTTATCCAGTTCCTAGTCACTCTTGTGATCCGTTGGAGGATCTATTGCCTTCCTCATCACAACATGGTTTCTCATCAATACTTTCTAAAGACAAAGACCTAGACAATGGTACCTTAGAATTCACTTTCATCATTTGTGAATTCCTTTGCTTCTGTTGTCAATTATCACCTATTGATTGATAATCTGTTGAATCCTATCCATGTTCGACTTCGACACATCTATTCACATGGCTTGAATTGTACTGGTTCCTTTGGATTTTGACGAAGACCTTAGGTTCACATCTATAACCTAAGTTGCACAAGATTTTGTTGTGTTCACCTACACAGCTTCCATATTTTTGAAGACTTATCATTATTGTATATTGTGGCTTCGATCCACCTTTGTAATATACGTGGTCTTGTACCTGTATCATATGATGCACTCAAATATTGTAAAGAATCTAGTGTTCTAGTATATTGAACATGACATCCTCAGATATTATTTTGTATATGACATTGATATGTATTTGTTTCAGGTACTTCCTCTACTTCCTTGGACTTCTGAGTTATCCAAGATAATGATTATAATTTGTTTCGGCCATCGCTTCCCTCTGACCTCACACATTAGGGGGCATCTGTTATCAGCCAAAATAACACTTCTCCATCTGAGTACCGACATTATTCATGTTGTTACACAAAAGGACAAATTTGGATTGAAGTGGCCAAAACACTATAGATAGGCATGAAATTGGATGCATTATCCTCAAACCAGCCTTGTATATTTTTATTATGAATTTTGGGTTTCATATACGACTATATGCATTGCAACTAGCATATCATATGTGAGTATTTGCATTGAAACCCACGTATACTTGCATACGCAAGTTCCCTTTGAGAAACTCGTGTATCATACACGAGTTGCCTATATTAATACCTGTGTATACCTTAATTCAACATTAAAAAATATAAATCGAGATTAGATGATATTAGTTGGGGCCTAATCCATAACTATCCCAACCATCTCAACCATCCCAACCTTCGAAACCAATCTATTTCCCTAAGTATAAATAGAGGCCATGGGGTGGGGAATAATCTTTCAATTTTGGAGAGAAAAGTTATGCTGGTGGTATACCTTCAGAGTCTTGGTGCAGCAGAACTCAGATTCCTTTGGTTGCAGAGGAGTCCTTGTGTCAGAAGTTGGGTTGTACTCTTATCTTATTCACCGCTTGTTAATAAAGAGAATTCTTCTTCCAATCTTGTATTTAGTTTATTTCATGTATATTGGTTTAATGAATATGTTTGATTATGTCATCTATATGCTTTTCATCTAACCTCTAATATATATATGCATGAGATATTACTCGAAGGATTTTCTCTTTGCAGGTGGAGAAGTACATCCCTAGAATCTTTGGAGAGAAGTGGAGCGAGAGAAGATCAAGTTTGGATCAACCGTTGCTAATTGGGTAAGTCAATATTTTCTTCCTATTCTCTTTCCATTCCCTGTAAAAAGTTGATTCTATGGAAGTTAGTAGTAAGTTGGTAACCTTAGACCCTAGGTTACAAGGGTGCTTTATCCTGAACAATAGTAATTCAACCAAATGAGGTTAACTCTAATCCAATCCAAGCAATTTGAATTCCAAGTAGAATGACTCCAAGCCACTCCACCCAACTCAACATTAGTGAGGCAAGGTGTCACACAAGCCAAGGCATCTTCCCAAAATAGAAAAGGGGGGTTACACAAGTATTTACACAAGAGTTACACAAGGATTTACACAAGTATTTACACAATGAGTTACAAAACCACCAAAGGGGCTCAATCAACAAGTGACACCCACCCAAACACTAAGGATGGAAACTAAATCATTAATTAGTCTCAATAATACGAACATAGTATAAATTAATCAAAATTTGGGTCATTTGTACAATGTTTGGGTGATCATCAATTAATAAATCCACTAAGGTATAAATATGGACCAAGATCAACCAAACAAGTTCTAAATTTCTAGGAATGTCCCCATTGCCCCTCACATTATGGATCTAGGCATCCCATACTATTTTAGTGGTCCTCTATGTGCCAGTTTTTTTCATTAATTAATTATTTACAAAATAATAATAATGTCTCTAGGTCCTTAAAGACCCTTTTTATAACACCCAGTGCCACAATAATAAACAATTACAAATTACATATGTTTGGGGCTTAACACACGGGGTATTACAAAGATCTTAGAAACTACTTACATTCAAAGCTTTAAGAAGAAGTGGAGTTGGCTTGCCCTTAGGTTCAGGTGGGTCACGTGGCTCTTCCTATCTCCTCTGGGTGGGGTAATAGTGGAATATCTACATTTTAAACCATAGTCGTGTCATTCCAACAATTCACAATATATAAAACCAACAATACCTCCCCACTCGTCTCATTATTATTGTTTCTTCATGTACACTAATTCCTTCTTCCTACTTATTGTCCATCAATAGGTCACCAACCAGTTATCTAATTTTTTATTGTTTGTTCTCTTCATTTTTTTTATTCTTTTTTATTTTTATTAATTTCATTTTTAGTGGTTGAAAGAAAATCATTTATTGCTCTACTAACTTATGAATGTTGGGACAAATATTAGAGCATTGTGTATATATTAATATATCGAGTAAGGTATCAAATATATTCCTACATTCTGTAAGATATCAAGTCTATCAAGATCATTATGTATATAAACTTTCCCAATAGTATATAGTCTGCATTTTGAAGGGAGATAAATCAACCATCAAAGGATTTGTGATTGTGTATATTAAGAGTATCTATAGACAACACATTAAATATTTATAATGGATAATATTAATTGAAATAATGCCTACAGTAGATTAGATGTGAGGCTCATAGGTCTTATTGACATATTTCATCCAATCTATTTGTCGAATTTTATGAAAGCCCAAAAATGAGCAAAATTTCATCTATGAGAAATTCCTTAAAACTCTCATCAACAACGTAGAATTCCTGAAAAAGTTGGAGAATACCAGTTGTTCAATTTTATTCATAGCCCAAGGTATGGGTTTCAAATCCGACAGTGGGAGCAAGAAATATCCGACTTCCTTCATTGCTAGATGCATGTCCACATACTCCTTGAGGTGAAGAACCTCGTTACAAAGATGAATAATCTTTGTCAACAGTACGAGTTGGGGTCAATGTACGAGAGCACGATGAATGAAAATATGTTCAAACATTTATCTAAGCTTACCAATGATTCCCCAAAAAATGCGGTGATGCTTCAACAAATGGGTGTAGATGATATGTTGGACGAATCTTTTGTCAAGGTTCCTTGTAATTACGATGGGCCGTGAAATCCTGATTTTTTGGTTGGGTTGGAGAAAAATATTTGGAATGTGAAGAGAGTTATGCTCCACATAGAAGTGTCCATTCTTGGAGTGCAAGGTATGGTAGGCCTCGACAAACCAACACTCACATTGGCTCTTAGTGTCGATCAAGAAATTAAAGGTTATTTTGATTTTTCCATTTATTTAAACCATTGTTTATATCTGAAAGGCTCCATTTTTTTTTCATTTTTAATGATAAAATATGATACTTATGTTTCTAACGTAGCCTTATCTAATCCAAGTTTTAAGATGCACCTCTAGGTAGTGAAACTCAAAGTTGCATATCTTTGATTTCAGTATTTTATATGTCGGTAAGTTTGTGGTGGTAAGCTCTAGAATTAATTATTGCTTACAATTTTGTCTAAAAGAAAATAATTAACTCCTCTATCCTTTAACTTATATAGTCAATATCTACCTAGATTTGGCCATACTTAGCGCAATCGTTCAATTCTTAACAAGGAAGGAAAACAATTCAAGGGTTTATCAAATTAGCATGACAACTATTAGTCAAACAAAAAGGCTAACAATATGATAAATTTTCTCTATTTTTCCCTATGCTCCTGTAAATGTTTTCCAATCCCATCCATGCACACATTTCAAAACATATAAGTAGAAAACAACCTTAACACACATGAATCTTAAGACACATGGTCAGGTAAGAACAACCAAATTAATCACGGCACAAAATGTTCAGACCGAAACACTGACCTGAACACAACACTTGTTTTGTTGATGTGCAGATGTAGTGTTAAGGAAGAATAATTCTTACTTACAATTCTCTGCAAACACTAAATCCCACCTACAAAACCAAAAATAAAATACATAATATTATGGGAAATGTTGCTTACTCTAGCTATCTAGTTCTTGGCCTTCATTTAATACTACAACAGATTTGTGAATCCATTGTACAGTGGGCCTAATGGTCAAAAGGATGTGTTTCCTCCTATGAGGTCACAGGTTCAAATCCAAAGGGGGGTAGGGTATGTACACCTCTATATAATTTACTAGTTAAATCACTGCGCAGAGGGGGGTCCCTTGTCCCACAAACAAAGGGGTCTCATACACCAATTGGTGTCTCGTTTGGCGGCGACCTTAATATATATATACATATATTAATATTTTGTTATTATTCATGGTATGTGATTACCTCGAGCCTTATGGCTTACTTTATGATAGTTCTTATACTTCATTTAATACTACAACCAATTTGTGAATCCATTCACGATATGTGACCGCCTCGAGCTTTGTGGTTTACTTTATGATATTTACTTTAAAACCCTAGATTTCTTGCAGGATTTGTGGGACCCTAGCACCACCCACCATTTGGATAGGATTGAGCCATTTAATGATAGTCACTCAAAACCAAACTCATTAAAAATTATTACCTCACCTCCTTCTCCAATGCTAGGGAGCATTTTTCCAGGCAAACATCACTTATGGACTAGCAAATCAAATGTGGTATAAATATGCAATTTAACAAATAATTTAATTATTTTCATTTTATTGTAGAGTCAAACATTAGTTTAAAAAAGAATTTTATTAGTATGATCATAATAATATAGTGAACTATCTATAAATGTCCCCCGTTAGGGATATAATAGTAGACATAATAGATTGTTTTATTAATTTACATTTATGGTGCTAACCAGGTGGCCTACATCATGGAAATGAATAACATAGCCTAGAAATCATGGAAATGATTCTTATATATTCAAGTTTCAGGATTATTGAAATGATAAATGAATTTTGCAAACAATTTAAAGTAGAAATGCCACCATTTTAATGTGCGGTGGGGGGTAAATGTCCGAACAAGTTCTTAAAAAAATTTCAGCATAATTATCTTCTTTCAAAAATTGAAATGACCACTTTCAATGACAAGTATTGGACAAGAAACTAAACTGTCACTTCAAGATTTAGCAAAGTTTCTGAAATTTTATTAGAGATCATTCTTCCTCCATAGCCATTTTAGTTGAACAAACAGAAGCAAATATAGTTCCAATCAATGAAGGTGATCTGTGTTGCGGCCCCTCCATGAACACCACTTGAAAGGGCACCTAGTGAACTCTTAGAATGTAATGTGGGAATGCCCCTTGGAACGCACCTTGGGTGTTAGTGCACCCTTGGCACACCTCAGCCCAAGACCAAGTGTGGGACAAGATCCCACATGGTAGATGAATGTGCAGGTGAAAGAAATCAAGCGTGCTAGAGAAACGATGTCGGAAGTTGGTAGGAAAGCACATGTATGCTGAAGAGCCTTTGGATGGGAACACTTAATGGGCACATGACCAACCTTTGGTGTGGGTGCAGGCCCCCTTTACACGTTGGTGTATGAGCATGATGCAATAAGGCATGAGGAGCACAAAATGTTAGCATGCGGGCCAAAGAAGTGGTGTGGATGCTAAGGCATGAGAGAACATCAACTTAAAGAGCGCTCTCATCCTAAAGGAAGATGCTAAGGCATTGTGATTAAAATCAAGGAAGTGAAAGTGAGCAATTCTAAACTCATGCAGATTTCAGGAGGACTGAGCACCTAATCTAGGGGCAGTCTAATGTACTTGTAAACTCTTTGTAAAACTTGGTGTAGCAGCTGGTTGGGCATGCACCAGGGGCTCTTCCATTTGGAAACTCCACTGATGTAATCTTTGCTTCTTAATAAAATCTTTGGGCTCTTCCAGTTGGGAAACCCACACTTTACTCTTGATGTTGTTTATTGGTCTCAATATTGTTTATTTGGCTAAGTATTTATGTCTCGACAAGGCTAATGTGACAAAGTAAAATTTCTAAGAATTAAAGTGTTAAAGGTAAATTTTCCGCAGGTAAAGGTGTAGTCTGTTGGAGAGCCGTTGAGTTGGCCACGCCCTCAACATGATTCTGGGAAGTGGAAGACTCCGCACTTGGTGAGTCAAGAGCACCATTAAGTGTGGTTGTGATAGGTGGTATCAGAGAAGTTTTGTTGGGATGCTCAATGATGATGGATATGTTGAGGTCACAGAGGAAGCGACAAAGATGCTGCAAGCGCTCCTTTTAGCCAAATGCGTGTAGAAGTCATCACAACCACTGTCGCTAGACTGGTTGGAAGGCATGGTGTGGTTTGAATGATGGGCACAACTGTCGGTTGTAGGAAAGGTTGAGGAAGTCATGGCATAGAAAGGGTCATTTCCAAAGTGCTTGTGATAATATGTGAGCATGGGTGCTCAGTTTGAGCATGCGGAAGAGGTCGGGAGCGCTACCACCGAGGAAGGGCATGCACCAGGGTTTGGAGAAACTGTGGTAGTGCGACAAGAATATTGTTCTTTTAAGAGCACTTAGATGGGCGCACCGTGAGGAAGGCACACACTGCAGAAGAGCGTGATACATGAGAGCTCTTGGATGGGAGCACTGTAGAGAAGAATTTGGGTGGGTGCGCTGTGGAAGAGCACGATGTGGCTAAGTGCGCTTGCATAGCGATGAAAGAAAATGGTGGTCGAGACCACTACGAGTAGATTTTTGGGTGCCATGAAGGGAAACAAAAAGGTGAACGCCCTCAGTTTTGTGGACATTGTGGAAAATGAAAGAACGGTGAGGGATTTGGTGGATACAGGTGCCTCACATATTTTTTTGAAGCATGAAGTAGAAAACGCTATCATCTTGAAGAAGAATAATTGTGAGGTGAACATAAAGGTATTGAATTCCAAAGCGAAGGCTGCTGCAGGTGTGGCTTTAGGAGTAACGGTTCAGCTAGGACGTTGAATGGGAAAAGTAGAATTCACAGTGATGGATCTTGATGACTTTGAGATGATTCTTGGGAAAGAATTCCTATGAAGGAAACAAGTGGTGTTACTACCGTTTGCAGACAAAATGGTTATATTCAGTGGGAAGAAACCAAGTGTGATTAAAACCATTGCAGGTAATATGGGTGGACAAGACATGTTCATTTCTGTGTTGAAAGTAAAGAAAGCTACTCGACGATCAAATACTTAGATGTATGTTGCAGCATTGTTGAACAAATTTGACTTAGGAAGTGTGGGGATGCCTACACCTCCTGTCCTCTTCGACATGTTGGTTGTGTATGCATATTTGATTCCCAATATATTTCCAAAGGCATTTCCTCCTAGACAGAACATTCACCATTGAGTTGAGTTGGAGCTAGGATCCAAACTAGTGGCTAAAGCACCATACAAATTATTGGGACCCAAGTTGGAGGAGTTGAAGAGGCATCTCACCAAACTCATGGATGCAAGGTTCATCAAACCTTCAAGGTCACCATATGGTGCCCCAGTGTTGTTTCAGGGGAAGAAGGACATGACTGAGTTGCATATGTGCTTGGACTACAGAATGTTGAACAAGCAGATAGTCAAGAACTGACATCTGCTTTAGTTGATGGCTAACTGTTTCAACAAGTTGGCTAAGGAACAAGTGTTTTTAAAGCTGGATTTGATATAGGGGTATTATCAAGTTTGGATTGTGAAAGGTGACGAGTATAAAACTACATGTGTGACAAGGTATGGGAGTTTTGATTTTCTTGTCATGTCATTTGGGTTATGTAATGCCCCAACAACATTCTGCACATTAATGAATGATGTGTTGTGACCATTTTTGCACAAATTGGTTGTGTTATATCTAGATGAGATAGTGGTGTATAGCAATACAATGGAAGATCACAAGCAGCATTTGAGAGGTTTTCAAATATTTGCAGGAAAACTAGCTCTACTTGAACACCTCTAAGTGTATGTTTGGGAAAGAGGAAATTCATTTCTTGGGTCATCGAATCGTCTATGGTGAGATTTGCATGGATGACAACAAGATTGTTGAGATTCAGGATTGAGAGGATTCATAGACGGTACATGAGATGCAGATTTTTCTGGGATTGGTCAATTACTACCGCAGGTTTTTGGAGGGATACTCCGAGATAGCAGTGCCTTTTACCGACTTATTGAAAAAGAGTAAGACCTGGAAGTGGTCTAAAAGGTGTCAAGGAGCATTTGATGAGCTCAAATACAGGCTTGAAACTGCACCAGTGATGTGATTTCCAGACTTTGAGAATGACTTTGAAGTTCAAACGAATGTGTCGGATTTTTCTATTGGAGAAGTGTTGATGCAAGAGGGACATATGGTTGCATGTGAGAGTCGCAAGCTTCAAGATCAGGAAAGAAGGTATCCAGTTCATGAGAAAGAGATGTCGACTATTGTAAATTGCTTAAGGACATGGAGGCATTACTTGTTGGGTAATCTATTTGTTATGAAAACAAAAAATGTAGCTACAAGATACTTTTCCACACAACCCAAGCTCTCGCCAAAAAAAGGAACATGGAAATATTTTATGGCAGATTCTAACATGATATTGGATTATAGGCCAGGAAGGTTGAACGTTGATGTAGATTCTTCGAGCGGGAAATGTCAATTAGCGACATTGAGTGGACAGCCACTTGAACTGATGGCACAAGTGGTCTCTAACTTGCGGCAGTGAATTCGGGATACTTTGATGTAGGACTCGATAGCCGTAAGAATTTTAGTGTAGGTCAAGAGAAGGGAGACAACTCGATTCAAAGAAAAATATGGGATTCTTGACTTCGACAAATAGTTGTATGTGTCGAATATTTCACATCCTAGAAAGGAGTTTTTGAAGGAGTGTCACAACTCCGTTTGGGCAGGACACCGAGGGAAACATAGTATGCGAGCGCTGGTTGAGAAGAGTTTCTATTGGAAGCACCTCCAACAGGATGTTGAAGAGTATGTTTGTACTTTCCTTATCTGTCAACAAGAAAAATCAAGTTCACAGAAGAAGGTAGGCTTGTTGCAGCCGTTACCAGTGCCAAAGAGACGTTGGGTTAGTGTCTCCATGGATTTCATCACACAACTTCTGGATGCACAGGGATACAACGAGATCTTTGTGGTGGTAGATTGTTTTTCCAAGTATGTTATGTTTTTG
The DNA here is from genome assembly GCA_001517045.1 of Pseudotsuga menziesii. NCBI lineage: Eukaryota > Viridiplantae > Streptophyta > Pinopsida > Pinales > Pinaceae > Pseudotsuga > Pseudotsuga menziesii. Next base: position 412,613 of record LPNX010657197.1, on the reverse strand, counting down.
CTAATAAAGTCACAATGTAAAGCTACAGATGTGGCTAAGTTATTCTTTAAGCATGTGGTCAAGTATTGGGGCTTGCCACTAAAAATAGTGTCACATTAGGATGTGTGGTTCACATGAAAGTTTTGTCCGATGTTGTTCAAGTTACTTGTAATGCAACTTATTCTTTAAGCATGTGGTCAATTATTGGGGCTTGCCACTAAACACAGTGTCATATGGGATGTGTGGTTCAAAGGAAATTTTTGGCCGATGTTGTTCAAGTTACTTGTAACCTAGTTTCTTAGAAGTTTAGGATTTCATCCAAATACGGAAGGATAGATGAAGAGGATTAACTCGATTCTAGAAATTTACTTGCGTCACTATCTATAAGTACATCAAAAGAATTGGATAGAACTGTTGGATGCGACAAAGTTCAGTTATAACATGCTCATAAGTTCTGCAACAAGTTATAGCCTGTTTGATTTGGTGATGGGGAAAAAACCGTTGATACCATAGGTTGTAGCGATAGGCGAGAGAGGCCCAAGTCCAGTTGTAGTGGAGTTTATGCTTGCATGGAAGGATAGGTTGAAAAAAGGATAAGGCACATTTAGAAGGAGCGGTCGAGCGAGAGAAGAAGTGGGATGACATGAATCGTGAACATAAAGTGTTTCAAGTGGGAGAAAGTGTTCTTCTCAGACTTGGAAAGGAACATTTTGTTCCTCCAAAGGGATTAGCCAGCTCCTTGGTAAGGAAGTATAATTAGTCAGCTCCTTCGAAATTCTTGAGAAGGTAGGAAAGATAGCATACAAAGCTTAAACTCCCTAAACATATTCAAGCATATCACTTTGTTTTTCATGTAATTCAGTTAAGACAGTGTATATTTTATGTTGATGAACCAATGAGACTTGTTCCTACCAGGGCACCTACAATAATCATAGACATACCTGATCAAGACACAGAGGCTATTTTGGGACATAGGTTCAACCGACGCGACAAAGATTCAAGGTTGGAATACGTTGTTAAGTGGCGAGGCTTGTCAGAAGAAGAAAACAACTAGGAATGGAAGAACGTGCTATGGAAGGAAGAGGACTTGGCCAAGGAATTTTAGGAAGAGCATAGGATCCCTCCGCGGTGGAACCCTCATAACATCACCAGGACAACGACAAGTTGGGTGGGGAAGCATGTCATGACCCCTCCGTGAACACCACTTGAAAGGGATCCTAAAGTGACCTTGGGTAGTGTTGTGGGTTGGGCGTGCCCATTGGAATGCACCTTGGGTGTTAGTGCACCCTTGGCACACCTCAACATGAGACCAAGTGTGGGATGGGTGCCCACATGGTAGGTGAGCATGCGAGTGAAACAAAGTGAGCGTGCAAGAGGATTCACATTGGTAGTTAGTAGAAGAGTGCGTGCGAGGGTGGAGAGCATTTGGACATGAGCACTTGATGGGTGCACAACCCAACTTTGGTGTGGGCGCATTCCCCCTTGGTGCGTTGGCATATGAGCGTGATGCCTTAAGGCGTGACGAGCACACAATGTTAGCACATGGGTCGATGAAGTGGCATGGATGCTAAGGAATGAGGGCATGTCACCTTAAGGAGCACTCTCATCCTATAAAATAAGGCACTAAGGCATTATGAAGAAAAGCAAGGAAGTGAAAGTGAGCAAGTCTAAACTTGTGCGGATTTATGGAGGACTAGGCGCCTAAGCTAGGGGCAGTCTGATGGACTTGTAAACTCTTTGTTAAACTTAGTGTAGCAGTGGGTTGGGAGTGAACCAGGATCTATACCATTCGAAAACTCCACTGATGTAATATTTGCTTCTTAATAAAATCTTTGGGCTCTGCCAGTTGGGAAACCCACACTTTATTCTTGGTGTTGTTGATTGGTTTGCATCTTTTTTATTTATCTAAGTATGAATGTGTCATCAAGGCTAATGTGACTAAGTAAAATTGATAAGATTTAAAGTTTTAAAGATAACATTTCCACAGGTAAAGGCGTAGTTTGCCGGAGAGTCGTTGAGTTGGCCACACACTCAACAGGATTCAAGACAGTGTCGCATTCTGCACTTGTTGAGCCAAGAGTGCCACTAAGTGTGGCTATGACAATCTGATCTACAATAGAGTAATACTATTGAGGTCAAAATTGTGTTAAATGTAATTTCCAGATACATCCAGGACTTCGCCTGACTTTTTGCAATTGCTCGATCTGAGATGACTCCATCAAGTAGTGAATTTTATTAATTGTCATGCGAAAAGTTCCCCCTCCCATTCAGAATTGTGAATTAAGGTTTTTTTTGTTATTCACTGGTGGGAAGAATTTAGCAAGAGGGGTAGCTAAATTGCTCAGAGCGATATCATGTTGAGTTTGTTTATGATAATACTCCTGTATTTGAAGAAAATGTCGGTACTGAGACCTGCTTTGTGTGAGATTCCATTGAGAGTTCATAGTTCCGAGCTGTCACCTTAGGTATCTAATCTATATTTGGCAGTAGCATAAAGTGTTTTGTTGGACCCATGTCAGGTTACTCTACCCATCACATTAGTGAGTAGTACAATATTTACTAGCATGCTTACATAGTTTGTGGCTGGAAGAAATTTTGGAATTCATTTGTATTCTTCATATTCTTCTAATTAAACAGCTTCAACTTTGATTCATTCATTTCTAGATACATGTTATCACCCTGTTATACATTTATAAATTATCAGTTTATATATATATATTCTTATCTCACATTTATTATTATCGATCATGAAGTATTGGTTATTAAGCTAGGAGTTATCCATGCATGGCTACCAGTTATTTATTATATATATATATATATATATATATATTCTAATTGTTTATTTTAAATTTTGAATGATTTCCATAGAATCAATCTCAACAGTACACTTGTCTCATCCTAGTTTGTTGATGAAAAAACATGCGTACTAATCCACCTAAAAACTCAAATAAAAGCACCTATCAACATAATTATCATAGTAATATGACTTCATCCCTGCCCAATGTTTAATAGCAAAAATATAATCACATAAAAAACAAATGTTTTTTTTTTATAAAAAATTACATTTGACATAAAATTTACAACTTAAGAAAATATAAATATTTTTGATGTCTATACAGCTATTAATACTCATGTGCAAATCATTTATGTCACCTTCAGTGACATAAAAAAAAGCATGGCCATTATTCATGAAATTATTAAAATAAATTATAAACCAAAATAATATTAAAAAAATATTAAAAAAAAAGAAAGGAAAATAAAATGAATATATATATAACAAAAAACCCCAATATCATTTGGATTTTTCTATTTGGAGCTCATGAAAGGAACTCGTGCGGGATTTTTTTTTCAACACGTATTAGTTGACCTGCTACTTTAGTTCCACAATCAAGGTAACATATGTACCCTAGGACAAGAACCCCTAAGACAATAAAACCCCAAGATAATTCCTTCTATAGAAATAATAGATCAATTCTATGATCAATGATGATAAGAAAAAGCATAGGAAATAGATCTTTCTACTAAGAATTCTCACAAGCATACACAGGAAAAATAGAGAGAAGAAAAGAGACTGAATCTCATAAATGAAGAGATGAATATTGGTGTTTATCCTTCCATTGAATAATGATGAATAATAGTGTACATAAATATTACATCCCTCATAGGAAAATTGAGTTGTATGGAGACAACTCATAAAGCTCAAAAATGCCAATTTACCAAAATATAGCAAACCCCCATAGGTGGCTAAAGCACTTCCCAAATGTATCAAGGACCTCACGAATTGGAAAAAGCATGACTGAGTTATCAAGGAGATTGAAAAAACATGCTAATCCTATAAAATGGAGGAAAATTCATGAAGGATGAGTTGGCAACAAAAGGACTCAGTTTCCTAGTTTGACTAGCTTTTACCTTATCCACTGTAAAGCAGGAAAAATAGAATAAAGTAGAGTAAAGAAGAATCTGTTGTAAAGTGTTGTATAATAATTCTGGATGGTCAAAAGGTGGTTAAGATCAACCAATAACTAGAAATAAATTCCTAGGATATAGATTGCATATATTGACTTTAAGGTGCAAGTGGATGCCAACTAATTAAGCTAGTGGGTGAATAATTAATCAAATAATAATTAATTATTTTATCCTAATTTATGAGTGGGTTTAATATAATCCAACACCCCCTATAAGTTTGATTTTATGATGGTATGAAAAAAAAAATATGGATGCATATGGTCGCATATAGGGCCCAACAATAAGGCTATGGTCGCCCTTTAACAATTATTATGTCCAGAAAAGTGAGGAAAGAGGCAAAACCACATGGGGAAAATCCTCCCTCAAGAAAGGACAAGGCACAAAATTTGAAATAATTCTTCAACATATCTTCATATTCAATTTAATGAGCTGAATGAAGTACTTCTAGATGAAGGACTTGCTGAAGAAATCATGAACTCCATGATCATGCATTAGAGTGTAGAACCTACAAGAAGGAAGAGGAGAGACTCCTTGTATCTCATCAACTGATGAAGTAGGAGAATTTAATGAATGATTCTTGCTACTGTAAAACTCTGATATGAAAACATAATCTGAAATGGGAAATATATTTATGCAGACTCCTTTCCAAAGAGTACAAAAATTAAGACAACTTATTTGACACATAATTCCTTGAATAGCTTCAAAATTGTGATGTGAATCACATGTCAATATTCCAAACTGATGTAGCGCCTTTCCAGATTTGATATGAGGTTGATAAAAATATGATATATCAGAAATATTAGCATATGTAACAACACGGACACATGATTCAATGGCTCCATGAGGATATAGGGCTAGACTAGGAAAACTATGAGCAACTATGGAAAACTGATAGGTCTAAAACTATGAATGATGGATGGGCATAATATCTAAACCATAAGTGCTTAGAACAGATCCAAACATGTTTAATATCATTCCAAATATGACTAATTACATGGATAAACAGCCACTGAAATATAGGAAAGACTTCAAACCATGTAAGATAAATATCACTGCATAAGAGACCAATGAGGAATCAACTAGTGAACTTGGGATTTGTATAGTCTTAGGATTATTCAAAGGTATGGTGGGTGGTATGGATGGTGGTGTGATATGTGTATAAACTTGAAAATATGCTTCTAAATCAGAATCCAAAGGATCACATATAATCATATTAATAGACTCATGGCAATACACTGGTAATGAATCCTCTGTATGAAAGGAGGAAAAAATGAGATGTTCACAATATTCTAGGAGGTTTTGAGTATTGATGACAACAACAAAAGAGGATATTATTAAGCACATGAGATCAAGTAATGTAAGTGGTATGACACAAATAAGCATTGATTTGGCTAAGCAAACATCCTGGAAATCATTGGGTTACGCACCATCAATGAGAGAGGCATGCACAAAGTGTGAAGAATCTGGCACATAGATCTCAAAATATAAGATAGAAGATTTGAGAAAAATGAATGGGTGATAGGATCATCATCAATATCAATAGAATATCCATAATTTACTTCTTTTTCATCAATAGTATCACAAGAAGAAAAATCACCTTCAAGAGACACAGAAAAATATGGCTCTTCAATATTTTCTTCTTCATTGAAGGAGGAAGCAATCGAATCAAGGAGGGTTGCAGCAAGATGAACTATATGAGAAAATTATTCGTCATGATCAAATTCATCAGATAATGTAGAGGACAAGAAATATTTAGAGATAAAACAAGAGGAGATTATGGGTTTGCTCCATGCTTTATCTTCTATTTCTTGCAAACCAAAAGCTTTGTCCAAATTCTTCCAAATCACAAATGGATACTCAGCAGAATATATGAGATGATATATATTTGGAGACATTTCAAACACATAATTCCATAATCTCTATCACAATTATTTATCCAATCAATGTTCTCTTCATAATACTCAGGTTCGCTCAATGCACCAATGGAGACATCAAAGAGACATTTCCTCTTCAAGTATGCACTCGTCTTTCAATTCCAATCAGCATAGTTGAAAGGATATAGTAGAGGAAATTTTGAATCCATATAGAATTTGTTGGTATTCTCTAGGAGATACTCTCTGCAACCTAAAAAACAAAACTAGGAGAAAATATTGTAAGCTAGACAAGCTCTTCTTTAGAGATGGATAGGAGACTGGATGTGCTCCTCAACTCTGTAGAACTTGATCAACCTTGTTGCTATGATACCATGTAGAAGATGGAAAGGTTTTTCTCCCTGTAGCTTTGATACCATGTGGAAATAATATATCAATGCTATGAGAAATGATTCTAAGAATACGCATAGGAAATAGATCTTGCTACTAAGAATTCTCAGAAGCATACACAGGAAAAATAGAGAGAAGAAAAGACATTGAATTTCATAAATGAAGAAATGAATATTGGTGTGTATCCTTCCATTGAATAATGATGAATAATAGTGTATATAAATAGTACATCCCTCATAGGAAAATCGAGTTGTATGGAGACAACTCATAAATCTTAAAAAGGATGACTTACCAAAATATAACAAACCCCCATAGGTGGCTAAAGCACTTCCCAAATCTATCAAGGACCTCACAAATTGGAAAAATCATGAGTGATTTGTAACGGATATGGAAAAAACATGTTAATCCTAGAAAATGGATGAAAAGGAATGAAGGATAGGTTGGCAACAAAAGGACCCAATTTCCTAGTTTGACTAGCTTTACCTTATCCACTATAAAAGCAGGAAAAGCAGAATAAAGAAGAATTTGTTGTAAAGTGTTGTATACTAATTATGGATAGTAAAAAGGTGGTCAAGATCAACCCAAAATTAGAAATAAATCATTCCTAGGATATAGATGGCATGTATTGACTTTAAGATGCAAGTGGATTCCAACTAATTAAGCTAGTGGGTGAATAATTAATCAAACAATGATTATTTATTTTATCCTAAGTTATGAGTGGGTTTAATATATTCCAATACCTTAAGTAGGGCCATGTTAATACAAGTTTGTTGAGTTCAACCTGCAATATGTATGGTTGTGTAGTTGGAAACCCCAAGAGTGTTCGAGGGAGAATATCATGGTCGTGTAGGAGACAATCTAAAGATTTGTCGAGGAAGAAGACCATGTAGACTCTACCCTGTTTGTTGGAGGAGCTAGTCGGTGAGCCAACTAGTCAAATAGCCGACTAACTAGATATTAGTTTAGCCGCATAAAGTCGTGTCAGTTGACTGAATTGACAAGTATTTATTTGTAACTGTTTGTAATCATATATATTAGGATGTTGAGCTAGATGAGAACTTGGTTCAGTTTTGTGTATGTATGGACTGTCATGATATAATATAATTTGTTACTTCATTATCTATATTCTTATCTCTTGTGTCTATTATGCTTATATGTTTATATGTGTATTACTAGTAACCCTATGTGATTTATGAGATTACAACATTGGTTCCTGTTGCTAGGTTTTTTTCCCTAGCTTGTACGAATGAGTACCTACTAAGGACAATGGATTCCTTAGTAGCAGTTCAATGATGTTTGAATTAAAAGCTATAACTAAAATAAAAAACTAAATTTAAACTAGTTCATTAAGTA
>LPNX010657197.1:313490-404908 GCA_001517045.1 Pseudotsuga menziesii | reverse complement strand
TGGTTTTATGGGTTTTTGATGGAAATATGGTGGGAAAATGGACAAATGAGCCATGTAATGGGGTAGATGAGGTAGTGAACCCTTTTTGGGTGATAACAGCTCCCTTACCGGTAGTACAGATACTGACGTAATGACCATAAGCAGATGATATCAGAACAAGAGATTAAGAACTAGTGGGAGCGTAAGATACAAAATTATTTGCAGAACTACGCAAGGAGAAACAGATTGACCATTCCTCAGGTGAAGGAGAAATTCTTCATTAAATCACGTGAGAAGTTTGTAGAGTCAGTGCCCCAGCTTTTGAAAAAAATTATGGATGAAAAACACGGAAGCAACTAAGGACCAAGAGCTACTAGAGAAACTGATTTGAGGAGGATGAACAAACTTATCGAAGTGGTTTGAAAATATCACAGACGAATTCCGCAAAGAAAAATCCATGGAGAAAATAGTTTCGGTCGAACGCATTGAGAAAAGGTTTTATACAGACCTCACTGAGCAGTTTCTTTGCTCTATGCCAACCCTTTTGTTCAAATTACTAATAAAGAAGGGAGTGGGCCACATTGTAGAACCTCATCCATTACTATGCAAACCACCATTAAACTCTAACTGGGAGGAGAAACAGAAGAAGTGGGAAAAATTCATTGTTGAAAGCGAGTGGGAATACTTCCTAAGAAAGTAAATAGAACTATCTGAGCTTTCTAAAGCGTCAGGTAGGCTATGAGGGGGTAGCTGGTCATGTGTCGGGGTAAAGAAAAAAGGATTCTAGTCAACTGAAAATACCATCACCATCAATGAAAAGTCATCCTAAGAAGGAAATCGAATGGACGGTGACACATAAAGGTACGTCATATTTGCAGATAATAGAAAGAGAGAAGAGGCTGAAAAGAAGGGAAGAAAGAAAATAGCAGGCTATAATGCTGCAAAGAGGAATGACTACTAGGGTGACAGACCAAGAAAGCAATCCGCCAGAGTTGGGTCATGGCTGACAAGCAGAAGGCATCGATGAAGAAGAATCACTTATGGAAGAAGACTTGTGGATATAGCAGGGAGAAGCTCTCTAACTAGAAATTCCCCAGGACGTAAGACCTCCATCTCTAATGGATATGAGTACCCGAATTCAAGCTATCATCAAAGAAGGCCTGCAACTAAGAGCTGGCAAGTTCGGTATATGGATCGGACTAGATGACGAGGTAAATGATGATAATCATATAGTAATATGTGGGCCAGAGGAAGGAAATTAGCTAACACTTCAGGCATACCCTTCCAACCAAAGTATCCACTTACTCTTCCCGACACATGAAGGAGCACCCCCCTACCAAACACAGCTTTGAAAAATTCAAAACAGTTGGACCTACAGACAAATCAGTGCAGTTGGACATCAACATAAGAAGTCGACCCAAATCGATTACTTGTTGGAGAAGAAATGATAAACAAAAAAAATTGACGGGAACAAAAGTTTCGTTGACGACATCTGTGAACAGCGAGATAAACAAAACATCCCACTACCCCCACCATCACCACCACGACCACCACTACCACATCCTAAAGAAGCCTAGCGATAGTGACACTAGCATGGGTCATGGATCAACACATATCCCCATCTACGAGGGTGACGAAGACCCTAGATGACATTGGTTCATTTATGAGTCAATATGGGAGGCAAACCAATTTATAGTTGAATAACGACAAATGCACAATTCGCTGATGCTCTACAAAAAAGAGCACTAACTTGGTATATGAACTATATCGAGAGAATGACCCAGGCATCCAAAGTAGACATTAAAGAACGATTCCTATATTTTTTTTAAAATCCAAATGCAAAACATTTGGCAACCAAAAAGATGAAGACAACATCCCAGAAACCAGCAAAGTTTGTCTGAGAATATGATAAGCGATGGAAAGACCTCCTCAGCCAACTAGACTATGTAATTGACGAAAAATTATTAATTCAGTGGTTTCTTGCAGGTCTATCACAGAAAATTCGGTGGCACATAAGCTTGGAGACATTTAAAACATATGAAGACACACTTACCAAATCTCTGCAAGTAGAGATGGATGAAGATTTCCCAGTATACCCTGTTGATACTAGACTAGAAGAACAACTAGAAATCATGTAGAAATATTTGAAGGAGCTAAACCTAAAAAATTAGGATATGTGGTGCACAAAATGATCAACGGTCGGACACACTAAAGGCAACTGTCGACAAGAAACAAGTCGATAGGACGTTCGCTTTGTCCAAAAAAAATGTTTTTGCGATATTTTCAAGCACATGGAGACCATTCAACGAAAGATTTCTCATATAACATGAATAACGACAAAGCATCTTGGCGTGCAATCTATGAGGTAAAAATTCACGCAGTGACTGACTGCCACCTAAATTTAAAAAATTGACAAAATTATCAAGTAGTTTACCAAATGAACGTAGTCGCATAGAATAATGATAACACCCAGAGAAGCAATGGAAAAATCAAATGAAGTAATCAAAGATATGAAGGCTATCGATATGAGCATTGGTTCGACAACCGTCGTGGAGGATATGGAGGTCAAGGGTGATTTTTTGGAAATTGTGACAATTGACCACGATGACCCATCCAGTGCTTTACATGCTACAAAGAAGGCCATCGCTATGTAGATTGTCCATACAAGGATAGAACTGATCTAAATTTTTGTACTAGCTTTGGTGTGGCCGATCACTCATTAGAGGATTGTCCCACCATGCTCGACAAGATTAATAAAAAGAAAATTTTTAGTGTCTTGTTGTGTGTTCAAAAACATGATGTAATAAATACAAAGAACCTATAGATAGTAACTCGACAAGGGACAAAAATTAGAAATGATAATCCATGTATAAGCAAAATCAAAGAAAATAATTATTATCCTAACCCGACTAAACAAAAAAAAGTATATAACGACGTGTCAAATATGTTTAAAGAGTTTGTTAGGCAAGAAGAAATCGATGAAGGCTGTCAAAACACAGCTAAAGAATTAATACGTTTAGTACATGATGAGAAATCGGTATCTCAATTCATTGACTTATTGTATAATATGAAGCATAATAATAATACATAAAAACAAACCAAAAACATATGCAGTCTAAACCAAAAAGACAAAAGCGATGCCGACCCACTTGTCAATCTAGAAATCAAAGGATACCATGTTTGAGAAGTTGTACTCGACTTCGGTTCACAAGTAAATATTATGACTCATGACACTTGGGAACAGTTGGGTAGACCTCAACTATATGAATCAGGCATATACCTCAAGCTAGCTGATCAAGGTCTGATCGAAGCCATTGGGGTTTGGAGAAATGTCGATACGACAATAAAATAAATATCGACTAAAGTCGACTTTGAAATTATCGACCCTAAGGAAGGATCTAGTTCCTTCCCATATTTAGTAGGTCGACCTTGGGGAAGAAAAATGAAAGCATCAATATATCTAGACAAATAAAGAATAAAATTAAAAGGGAATGGACAAAAAGTCATAGCCCCTATTCATCCTTCCCAAGGAGAACCTTGGATAGAACCCATTGATGAAGAAGATGCCATATGAAAACTATACCAAATTCAAAATAACAAAGACTACAATGAACCCAATATCTATGGTGAGATTCACTTAAGAAATCAAGATTCAGTAGGATATAATTCAGACCCAAAGTTATATGATTGGGAAGTCAAAAACTACGAGACCCAAGCAAGAGGTTGTTGGACCATTAAGGCTATATAAAAGAAACCAGTCCATTAATGTTTCTTAGTCTCCATCATTCCAAAAATATTCGAAAAGAAAAGTAGGGAATATCCTACCTTAACCCCAACAAATATAAGTATGAGAAAAATCCCAAGGTATAAAGAAAGAGAATCTCCAATTTTGCATATAGAACATGTCTCCAAAAACCTAAGCGAACATGGCCGACTACAAAGCCTGGTAGAAACCTTTACAGGTCGAGTTGCTTGATGGTGGAGAACCCATTAGTTGAGACTACAGACTTGGACAATAGCTTCAACCTACTTCATAGAAATATTTGGAGGAAGGAAGCTAACCAAACAAGCACAAATACCTATCTTCATCCAAGGGAAAGACCCAGACGAGCACATAAGAATATGCGAAAGGGAATGGAGAAGACTTGGTTATAAAGATGAACGCACATGGACACACCTATTTCCCTCGACACTAGCCAACCTAGCAAATAAATGGTATAAAATGGAAGAGGAATGAGGTGAAACATTCCAATGGAATGAACTTAGACAGAACTTCATTAAAGACTTCAACTTTATACCACAAAACGAAAAACTAGTCGAAACTGCGAAACAGATAAAAACATTCATAGAACTGAATAGAAACAATATTATGATACTAGAACAGGATTGATTGACAATACCATGCAATAACATACAATCCAATATAATACCACAGTCGACAAGACTTCAAATGGAAAACAAAAATATAGAAGGGAAAATCTTTCGATGGAAAGCTTATCACTCAGAAACAAAAAAAAACAATTCGAACATTACTTAAAATCGACACAAACAACAAAGTCGACATCGACCGAATGACCGCAGCATATTTACCTACTACATTCTCACAATTCAAAGAAAGGATTCAACCAATCAATGAAGCTAAAGCACCAGAATGGTTGGATGCCAAAATTAAAACTAAATAGTTTGACATGTCAAATGATGATCGACCAAAAATGGCAAAAATTGGCGATTACTGGAGCGAAGAACAAACGACCGAATTAGTAAACCTACTAAAAGAATTCCGGGTTGTCTTTACTAGAGACTATAGATATCTCAAAGGGATATTCCATGAAATGGCCGAAATGAAGATCGACAACAAACCTAATGCCCGACCTATAAAGAAGAGGCCATACAAATTAGGTCATAAATACAAACAAATAGTCAAGAAAGAGATCGACAATATGCTCACAGTAGGAATTATCTACCCTAATGACTAGTTGGAATGGGAAAGACCAATGGTCGTACAACCAAAGAAACATGACCCGAAAAAACTAAGGATCTGTGTCGACTTTAGAAAACTAAACAAAGTCACTCTAATAGACCCATTCCCAACACCATACGCAGATGAAATCTTAAATGAAGTCACAGGACATGAGGTCTACTCATTTACAGATGAATTCTCATGGTATAAACAAGTACCAATAGCCAAATAAGACCATAAAAAGACTACATTCATATGTGAATTCGGCTCATTCACCTACAAAGTTATGCCTTTTGGTCTCAAAAACGCACCTGTAGTATTTTTGAGAATTATTGTCAAAACATTTCAAGAATATATCTACAAAAGAACACTACTCAAACACATGGGATATTACAGGAAATTTATTAGACACTACTCAGATATGACCTATCCACTTAAAGAACTATTAATAGAAGATAATGAGTTCGATTGGACAGATGAATGTAATATATCATTTGATACACTAAAAAGAAACTAATTGAGGCTCCTATCCTCATATTCCTGAATTGGTCGATCAAATTTCATGTACACATCGATGCATCAAGCCTAGAAATAGGCGCGATTTTAAGACAACCAGGGGATGATGGAATAGACTATCCCATAGTATATAGCAGCGGAAAACTAAACAAGGAAGAGATGAAATATTCGACAACAGAGAGGGAATCATTAGGAATGGTTTTTTCACTACAGAAGTACCAACATTACCTACTAGCCAACCCTTTTATCTACTATACTGACCACCAAGCATTGAAATACCTCGTAAACAAACCTTTGCACCATGGGAGGATTTGTCATTGGCTGCTATTATTCCAAGAATTTGAATTCAAAGTCATCATTAGACCATGGAAACTAAATGTTGGGCCCGACCACTTGTCGAGAATCGACACGGGAGAGGAGCCAACATGAGTCGAAGATGACCTATCGGATGCACACTTATTTCCAATAGAAGTTGTCCCGGCAGAATTGGAAGAAATAGCAGAATTCTTAGAAAATGATCAAGCACTAGAGGGAATGAGCATGAAAAAGAAACAAATCTTAGCTATGAAGGTTGCACCATACAGCCTCACAAATGGATTTTTATATAAAATGGGCTTGGACGACATCCTCAAGCAATGTGTGTTAGAACACGAAAGAGGGAGGACATTTTCAAGCAGATACGTCTTCCAAAGAAATCCGATAGTCGAGGCTATGTTGGCCAACATTACACAAGGATTGAAAATTTTTTGTTAGCCAATGTGACTGATTCCAATGACCGGGTTGACCTCTGCCTAGTACATAAATTCCCTTGATATCAGTAAACCCAAGTTTGACATTTGACATTTGAAATTTGGGCCATTGACTTCATAGGACCATTCCCAATACCATCAAAAAGAACAGGTGTAAGATATATAATAACTGCAGTAGAATATGTAACCAAGTGGGTGGAGGAAAAACATGTTGACACATGTTCTAGTGAGGTAGCAGCTAAGTTTATATATGAAAATGTAATTACTATATTTGGATGTCCGATATCGTTAATCAGTGACCAAGGATCACACTTCAATAACAAAACTATCAAAGCACTGACAGACCAGTTCAAAATTGACCACTGACGCAGTACAACTTATCACCCTCATTTGAATGGAGCAATAGAGGCATTCAACAAAACATTAATTAGGGGTTTAACAAAAATATGCAACACCAACAAGGAAAATTGGGACAAAAAAATCCCTGCAATATTATGGGCTTACAGGATAGTATACAAAAGTTCAACCAACCAAACACCGTTCCTACTAGTCTATGGCCAAGAAGCAGTAGTTCGATTACATTTCTGATAGAAAACACCTATAATAGCAGATATCTTACATGTCGATGTCAAATAAGTCAGGAGGAACCGACTGATGCAACTAAGCAAGTTATAAGAACACCGACTACTTGCTTTACAACATCAAGAAATTCAAAAACAGCAGCAGAAGGCTTGGCATGACCACAATATCAAAAACAAAAATTTGTCGATAGGAGATCTTGCTCTGCTATATAATAGTCGAGTGAAAGGAAAACAAAAAAGCTACACATAGAATGGATGGGACCTTATGTTATCGAATAAATTCATGCCAATGGATCAGTACAACTAAGGACATTGCAAGGCATAATANATATATATATATATATATATATATATATATATATATATATAACGAACATAACTGTTCATAAAAACCTATAAAAATATAAAAATCCTAAAAACAACAAACAGACCCAACACATGTAAACCAAAATGAGAGGAAAATTTGAAATATTTACTAGACTGCACTTCGACAACTGACAACCACCCCATCGACATAACACCATCTATCACCCACATGATCAACATCAACCGATGATTCCAAAGGTCAAATCACGCCTTCATGACTATGGTTAGAAGGAGCACCAAAATCAAAATGCATTTAACGCAAACCTGATAGACCATCCTGGACCATCATTTCTGCCATTAATACATCCATTAACATAATCATCACCCGCTCCACATATAAATACCACGCTAGAAAAAGATCATTTACCATGTTCTGAAGAAACTGAGAGCAACAAAGTATTCAAAGATTTCAGAGTATAAACCCTGTAAGTAAATCCGACCAAGAGACCAACAAAATGGCCCCGAATAAAAATAGAGCCGCAACTACAAAATAAAATAACTACAATCCATCGAAACACCACTCATGAGAAGATTAAGAAACATAAAAAATTCCAAGGTATAAGAAACTTCATGGGAAAAAACCTGGGCAGAAATCAAAGAATGGGCCTATGTGGACAAGAAAATGGCACAGGAACTAGAGAAAATAAGCCACAGCACCATCATGAGTTACATGAATACACCTTTCATGGCAAGTTTTAGAAGAACAATTTTTATAGCTATAAATTTATCATCAGTCGGTATCATAATGGAAAATTCTACTTCGACAAACCAGTAGAAATTTTCGAAGAAGTCATATACACGCTTATCAGTCTCTTAAACCAGGGTGACCCTGTTCCTATTGGCATAAAAGAAGGACTGGTAGAATGACTAACAGGAACACCATCATGGAAGAACTCAAAAGGGCTAATGATCAAACAAATACAAGCCGGGACACCACAAATCGTGGCCAAAATCATAACGACAGGACTCACATTAGAGGAAATTTCAACTCAAAATGGGCCTTTTAACTTTAACTCAAATTCCATGTCATCATGTGTTAGCCAATGAAATTTCTTTAAATTTGAAATACTGTATAGGTCTTAAACACTTTTTTAATATAAATTTGGGGATAAGTATCATAAAAAAACTATTTTTTTGTTTGTATTTTCGACATATCTTCCCTTGTTTTTACTCAAATTTCAATCAAAAGAGCTCGTTGGATGCAGAATTAATTCTGCATCCAATGAGTACCCACTCGGCATACTTTTGAAGGACCCCGCTACCCCAAAAACAAGAAATAGCTGAAAAAAATTGATGATGACATCATCACCATGTTTTTTCAGGTATTTCTTGTTTTTGGGGTAGCGAGGTCCGTCAAAAGTATGCCGAGTGGGTACTCGTTGGATGCGGAATTTAATTCCACATCCAACAAGCTCTCCTGATCAAAATTTGAGTAAAAACACAGGGAGATATGTTGAAAATACAAACAAAAAAATAGTTTTTTTTCTTTTCTTCCTCCAAAATTAATAAATATTATTTTATTATTTTAAGTATTATTTTATTAATTTTTTTAGGAGGCCCATTTTGAGATATGTTTAAAATTAACTCTACCTCAGACATCAAATCTAACACTGAGATTAAAGTTATCCTGCAGTGAAAGCATAGTTTAAAAAATACTATGGGTTAAATACATTGCATGGAATTAAAAACTTTTTCACATCTGTTGATAGTGCTTTACAGTTTTTTTGCATATCACTTTGACCATTTAACTTTTATCATGGTTTTTACCAAGTTTTACCCATCTCCTTTGTCGGAGCAGCGGTTCCCACAACCAACAGGAGGTTTGGGAAATATTCAAAGGAGAAACTCAATCCACCAATGGTGAACAAATACAAGTATTAATATTAACAAGTTATTGATTGAACACAAGATACAATTTTTGGTTTATGAAGTGGTTTACAGGTTATGCTTTTGACAGTTACACCATCATATCCATGAACGGTATATGTCTAACTCCTCTCGATTCAGGTATAGCTACAAATTTTCGTTTAACAAGTGGTTTACAAGTTATTCTTTCAATAGCTACACCATCATATCCATGAATGATTGTCTATCAAACTCTTCTTAGTTTAGGTATACTTCAACCCTAACTCCTTTTTTCGGTTAACTATTAATTTAATTATACATACATTTTTCCACATGCAAATGAATATTGGTTTAATTCTTACTACAGGGTTAGGGAAATACACAGTGCTCAGTCTTCATTATGTTCCTTGGTTATCCTTAGGACTGGTAACTCCTTTGCTGAACTTTCAGATCTATCCTAAACCCACAACCTAGAAATGTTAATCATGGATATTTGATTACAATCATCTCACCAAAGAAAAACGCGAAGGTTATGTTTTGGCTTTTTGGTACTGTACACCGTTTAGCATTAAAAAATATTGCTAGTTGGGTTTTTAGATTTCAAAATCCATACGGTTGATTTTTCTGTATTAAATTTTGTATTTTATTTATGTGTAACCAACGAAGGAATGTCATTCTCTATACATTATCTTTTTCGTTTATGTTATTGTACTTCTTGGTTGTGAATACAGAACTATGAGAGGGTTATTGATGTTATAATGAAGGTTGAACATGTAGGATTTCCATGGATTAAATAATTATAAAAGCTACTTATTCTCATTATATCATCTATTTAACGTCTCTGTTCAGATTTAGGGTCTAGTATTAATTATGTGTTTGGGTACAAGTATTTGTTTGTTACAGAATTTATTTAATTTTGCAAAACAATTGGTTTCAGAGTTTAACTGTAGTAAATAGGGTCATTTTAATCGTTGATATTTTAAATCGATATAAATAAGATTAATAAATAAAAAGGGGTTTGTCCATTTTTATGTTGTTTGATTTGCTGAATAGATTATACTCATGCTTTGCCAAGCAATAATAAGAAAATCATATATATAAGAGTAAAATAATCATGATAACATGTTTGATGCCAGTTTTGTCTTCATATTTTAACTACATAACTGGTTAATACAGAAATACACATTACAACTTAAATAATAAAAGGTTTAGTCTTTCAAAAAACATATCTATGTAATCCGAAAATCGAGGTCTCAATAGTTATACTCCACCCAACCTCAAGAACTTGGAAGATTTCAAGCATGCAATGTTCCACCCCCTTGCCCAGACTCTTAGGTTTAAAACATGTTCCATGCAGCTTCAAGTTGCCACTAGTAATTAAAGGGATTTATTTACTCTAGAACCTAGCATTCACTTATGATCACTGAAGGTTACAGTACAGAGCCTACCATCTAACGTATCTTCTCTGGAATCTCAACTCTATCTCATTGATAAATTAAATAGATCCTTCACCATTGTGATCTCTAGCAGCTCTCCTTCATTTTCTTTCTTTTTCCTTTCTCTCTTTCTACATGCTTTACCCTCTTTTCCTAGGATTTTATATCAATTAACTAACTCTCCTTATTGCTAGTCACTTGTATTCATAAATAATGTTGAGGATTTGGTATTTGTTTTAAACCCAGGTTTCTGTCAATTAACTGTATAACTATTTAAACTCTCAATTTCAAAATTATTTTCATATAAAATTTAATTCACTTGTTCTCGTCACACATAAATTAAATAAAATAGAAAAATGTTGTGAGGGGGTATTACAATCTTCCCCTCCTAAAAACCTTGCACCGTCCTCAATGCTTATACATTATTATTAATGTCTGGAAATAAAACATGAAAATTTTGTCTCATAGCCTCCTCTCTTTCCCAAGTTGCTTCTTCCACTGTATAATGTTTCCATTGTACTTTAACTTGTGCAATAGTCTTCTTCTGAAGCTGTGTTGGCAAGGGGTTTGGGACAACTCAGTTGCGTAGGGTCGCGGAAGCTGCACAAGATCACATGGTACCGCGCAAGGGCAGATTGGTGCGATAAGTGGGAAAATGACCATCTTTGAATATTTTATGTATATTTTGACCAAGTGTTGTTGCAATAGGTCAGTAGCGGTTAGAAGTCAGTTATTAGAGGACGCTCGATGTAAAGGGATAAGCCTATTTATAGATCTATTTTAGGGAAACATATGAGGTAGAGTCATAAAGATAGACATAGATGAGTAGTTATGAACAAGTGTATGGCATGCACGATTGTAAGAGATAAGATCTGGTGCGATCTATGTTATGGAGACTTTCCTGTCTCGACTGTGATTTTATTTGGGATTTTTTTGATGTATGCAATCTCCGGTTTTGGAGAAGGATTATGTAATGTTGCATATTTGTGCAAGACTAATATAAGATGTGATGTGTAGGGTTCAATTCTTATTTTTTATTATAGATTTGTTGTGATGATGCGACTCTGGTTTGTTAAAATGACATGTTATATATCTGATTCAGTTTTCTCCTGCTATATCAATGTGATCTATTGGTTTTAAGTTGTTATAATGTATGATTGATGCACTATGATGTTCCTTAAATAATGTTGCGATATTTTTTTACTATATGAGGATCGAATAAATTATGATCTCCCTCTGTTAGATCCACATTTCCTCCTTCCCCACTGTCAGAAAAATCTGTTATGACAGCTCTCCCTTGAACGCCTTGGGTGAGACCTTGTCTGCTCCACAGACGTTGCTGGGCAG
This sequence comes from Pseudotsuga menziesii, assembly GCA_001517045.1. Taxonomy (NCBI): domain Eukaryota; kingdom Viridiplantae; phylum Streptophyta; class Pinopsida; order Pinales; family Pinaceae; genus Pseudotsuga; species Pseudotsuga menziesii. The sequence continues at coordinate 393,129 of LPNX010657197.1, read as the reverse complement.
GGTAAAACTTGTCTGGGCCGGTGCTCAGGGAGATTGCGCTGCAAGGAGTCGACAAAGTGGGAACCCCTGTTGACAAAGCTTTGTTGGTGGGATTCGCCAACAAATGGTTTCATTGTCGGGACCGAGTCGCAAATAAGAGGGGGATATGCTCGAGCATCCGACTCGATCAGAGATCGAGGGATGGTTTGATCTGAAGTTGCGAGAGTTTGTTGAAGATGAAAACTGGAATCCTAAGCTATCGACAGGCCACTGGTTGAATAGATATATCAACGACGGTCCTCATGAATGGTTCTTTTGTGAATTCCCTATGCTCTTGCATGAATGGTTGGAAAATTTTGCTAAGGAGAAAACAAAATTTTAAGGAGAGTCGACATCCTAGACCCCAGAATTAATCTAGGCACTGCAAGAAAGCAGCAACAAGGCATCGCAGGTAGTCGAGGTATGGTTGGATAGTATCTTGGAAGGATACATCAATGAGTTTGCTGTTGATACTAATAAATATTTCAGCGAGGTGGAAAGGGATTTTTTCCTATTGTCTCTACGAATATCGATTAAGCAACTAGTTTATGAAAAGGGTATCCTAAAAATGGACCAAGAGTAGTGGAACTCTGGTGTGCGAGGGATGTAGACACCATGACAAAAAAGGGGGGAAATGCATAAGGGAATAAGGGGTAGATGGGCATGAGTTATGGTGAGAATTTAAAGGTCATTGAAGAAACAAGTGGTTGTATGAGGGGAGGAGCAAGGTTTCGAGAAAAGAGGCAAAGGACAGGAGAAGGTCCTACTGAATTCGAAGTGTGATACTGTGAATAACAACCACACGAGATGAAGTGACCTTTTTGTGATGACGAGGACATACAGGCCCAAGCTACACTTGGAAGAACAACAAGATCGAACCCCAGCAGTAACGTGACTACTCCTCCGCGCACTACTCCACCATAAGGAAGGAACATGCATTCTATGTCGACTTTCCCGACATGTCAACAACAGTCTAGTAATAGAGCACCAACAGGAGGAAGAAGGTCCAGAATGGTGGGAGACGAAATGAAATTCCCAATATTCAATGGAAATGGCATTGACGATCCGAAGCAGTAGTGGTTCTTATGCGAAGCGATTTGGACTACTCAGAAAACTATTGATGATGATGTCAAGAAAAGTCAGCTAGATACTACTCCGAGGGGCCGCGCATTGGAATGGTTTATGAGATTCACATGGGTGCCTCAGGGAGGTACTACAAAAACACTGGAAAAGATCAGAACGGGGCTATTTGAGGAATTTAAGAAGCTGAAATTTGAAGCTTAGTACATTACTGAATTGAAAGAGATCAAACAATTCCCCAATGAAACAATTTGGGATTTTGATCAGTGATTTAAGACATTGATGGCTCAGGTTAGTTTTCAGATGAGTGATGTTCAACATAAATATTGGTTTATCATAGTTCTTGTCCCACATATCCGACAACCATTAATGCAGCAAAATATTCTGACACAGAGCAAGGCTCTGGAGACCGCGATAAAATTAGAAGCATCACTGGTAGGGGAAACCTCCTTTTGAATGAATCAAATTCAGGCGCAGTTGGACAATTGAATGCTAAATTTGGAAGAAATCAAAAAGGATAAGGAAGATCATGATGATATTTGGTGCACCCATTTCCATGCAAGAGGACATACCAAGGATAATTGTCTGACATTTCATAACTATTTGCTGTCAGTTTCCCCAAGCCCATTGAGTGGTGCGATCTATGTTATGGAGACTTTCCTATCTCGACTGTGATTTTATCTGGGCTTCTTTCTGATGTATGCAATCTCCAGTTTTGGATAAGGATTATGTAATGTGGGATATTTGTGCAAGACTAATATAAGATGTGATGTGTAGGGCTCAATTCTTGTCTATTGTCATAGATCTGTTGTGATGCTGCGACTCTGGTTTGTTAAAATGACATGTTATATATGTGATTCAGTTTTCTCTTGCTATATCAATGCGATCTGTTGGTTTTAAGTTGTTATAATGTATGCTTTATGCACTATGATGTTCCTTAAATAATGTTGCGATATTTTGTTACTGTATGAGGATCGAATAAATTATGATCTCCCTCTATCATATCCACATGTCCTCCTTCCCCGCTGTCAGAAAAATCTGTTTTGACAACTCTCCCTTGAACGCCTTGGGTGAGACCTTGTCTACTCCGCAGACATTGCTGGGTAGGGTAAAACCTGTCTGGGCCGGTGCTTAGGGAGATTGCGCTGTAGGGATTCGACAGAGTGGGAAACCCTATCGATGAAGCTTTGTTGGTGGGATTCACCAATAAATGGTTTCGTTGTTTGGACCAAGTCACATATAGGAGCGGGATATGTTCTGGAATCTGACTCGATCAGAGATCGAGGGATGGTTTGATTTGAAGTTGCGGGAGTTTAATGAAGCTGAAAACAAAAATCCTAAGCTATCAACTAGCCACTGGTTGAATAGATATATCAACGACGGTCCTCATGAATGGTTCTTTTGTGAATTCCCTGTGCTCTTGCATGAATGGGTGGCAAATTTTTCTAAGCAGAAAAAAAACTTTCAAGGAGGAGAGCCGACATCCTGGACCCCAGAATTAATCCAGGCACTGCAAGAAACCAGTAATAAGGCATCGTGGGCAGTCGAGGTATAGTTGGATAGTATATTGGAAGGATACATCACTGAGTTTGCTATTGACACTAATAAATATTTCAGCAAGGAAAAAAGGGAGTTTTTCAGTGGACCTCATGGAAAGTTCCTATTGTCGCTACAACTATTGATTAAGCAACTAGCCTATGAATAGGGTATCCTAAAAATGGACCAAGAGTATTGGAACTCTGGTGTGCGGGGGATGTAGGCACCGCGACAGAAATTGGTTAAATGCATAAGGGAATAAGGGGTATATGGGCATGAGTTATGGTGAGAATGTAAAGGTCATTGAAGAAACAAGTGGTTATACGAGTGGGGGAGCAAGGTTTCAAGTAAAGAGGCAAAGGATGGGAGAAGGTCCTGCTGAAGTCGAAGTGCGATAACATGAATAACAACAACATGGGATGAAGCGACCTTTTTATGACGATGAGGACATACATGTCTAGGATACACTCGAAAGAATGATGGGATTGAACCCTAGCAGTAATGTTCCTACTCCTTTGTGCACTACTCCACCACAAGGAAGGAACGTGCATTCTACGTCGACTTGCCCAACCTGTCAACAACAGTCTAGTAATAGAGAACCAACAGGACGAAGAAGGTCCAGAATGGTGGGAGACAAAATGAAATTGCCAATATTCAATGGAAATGGCACTGACGATCTGGAGCAGTAGTGGTTCTTATGCGAAGCAATCTAGACTGCTTGGAAAACTATTGATGATGATGTCAAGAAAATTCAGCTAGATACTACTTTGAGGGGCCACACATTGGAATGGTTTATGAGATTCACACGGGTGCCTCAGGGAGGTACTGCAAAAACACTGGACAAGTTCAGAACATGGATATTTGAGGAATTTAAGAAGTCAAAATCTGAAGCTCAGTACATTACTGAATTGAAAGAGATCAAACAATTCCCCAATGAAACAATTTGGGATTTTGATCAGCGATTTAAGACATTGATGGCTCGGGTCAGTTTTCAGATGAGTGATGTTCAACATAAAGAATTGTTTATCGTAGTGCTTGTCCCACATATTCAATAACCATTAATGCAGAAAAATATTGTGACATAGATCGAGGCTCTAAAGACTACGATGAAATTAGAAGCATCACCGGTAGGGGAAACCGCCTTTGGAATGAATCAAATTCAGGAACAGTTGGCCAATTTAACACTATAATTGTAAGACATCAAAAATTCTAAGGAAGATCATGATGATCTTTGGTGCACCTATTGCCATGCAAGCAGACATACTAAGGATATGTTAGATTTTAACATTTAAGGTAGCATTATATTAGGATCTCTAATTGAGAGAATAACAAGCACAACAATCAAACACAAGAGACAATGAACACAGTTTTTTTCCTCGGGGAAACCATAAATGGAGAAAACTCCGCAACTTCCTCAGAGATAGAATCGGCAGCAAAAGTAAAACCCCAAAACAGTAAGATGATATCCCGACAGCAGTAGCCTCTTTATTTCTAGCCCCAACAACTTCTTCTCCCTCAACTAAGCACTACAACTGAGTGTGAGTGAGTGTGTGTTAAATAGAGAGACTCACTCTCTATTTATACTGATTATTGACTTGAAAATGAATCACTAGGGCCGACTTCACTAGGCGAGTCTAACAACCCTAGAGCACCGAAACTGTGGGGACTTTAACCCTTGAACAATAGGAGGGTTACCCACCTTGAATTAACATGACTTGTTTACATTATAGAAACTCCCGATCGGAACATCGGGGCATGAAATGACTCAATTACATTACAAACACTTCTCGGAATAAAAATCGAGGTACAATACATAAGAAATAAAAGTGAATACATTCCAAAGTTAGAATTACATCAAAAATCCCTCTTAACTAGGAAGGTATTCTCTCGACACAATTTATCAGCACAAGTATTCTTCTCTGTATCATCTGGATCATCATCAAGTCCTAGTCATCTTCAAGTCATCTTCATCTTGAATTCATATTCATCTTCAAGTCATCTTCATCTAGATCTGGATCATCATCACTGGATGTAGACCATCACTAGATCTGGACCATCTCTAGTTCTGGAACATCTCTGCTCGATCATCATCATGGGTGCTATCTCTTGATTCTTCTTGTCATAGGAAGTTCTACAGAACCAACCCTTTTTCATGCTGGTTGTAGGCCTAGCCTCCATGTAGGTATTTTCTTTTAGATTTTTTATCATTCAAGCTAGCATTATGATCTTAGGATCTTTAACTGAGAGAATAACATGCACAGTAATAAAACACAAGAGACAAGAGACACAAATAATTTTCCTTGGGGAAACCATAAAGGAGAAAACCCCGCAACTTCCTTAGTGATAGAATCAGCACCAAAAGTAAAACCTGAAAACATAAAGATGATCTCCTGACAATAGTAGTCTCTCTCTTGTCCCAGCAGCTTCTCCTCTCACTCATGCACCCTAATGAGTGAATGTGTGTGTGATAAATAGAGAGGCTCACTCTCTATTTATATTCTTTCATTCACTTGAAACCCACTCCAACATGTCAGCCTCACTTAACAATTACTTACTAGAGCCGACATCTCTAGGAGTGTCTAATAACCCTAGTGCCCCACAACTTGTGGGGACTTTGCCTCCTCTGACCAACAAGGAGGTTTATCCTTAACACAATGGTGGGGACTATTTCCTCGACTCACAATGACTCACCTAGGGTCGACATCTCTAGGATAGTCTAATAACCCTAGGGCCCCACAACTGTGGGGACTTTAACCCCTGACCAATAGGAGGGTTACCCATAATGACTTGACATGACTTTTATATTATAGAAACTTCTCAGAATAAACATCGGGGTATAACATGAATCAATTACATTATAGACACATCCCATATTAAACATCGGGGTACAATACATAAGATATACGGATGAATACATTCTGAAGTTACAATTACATCAACACTCCCTCTTAACTAGGAAGGTATTCTCTCGACACAATTTATCAGTACAAGTCTTCTTCTCGTCATAGGAAGTTCTACAGAGCCATCCCTTTTTCATGCTGGATGTATGCCTAACCACCATGTAGGTCTTCTTCAGCACTTATATCTAACACTTAAGTCAGAATGGCCCGCTGAACACTTATATCTGATCATGTAGGAACCAATCCTATAATCATATCAGAAAGGCATTCCCAGCAGTCACATCCGACCATGTGGGAACCAATCCCACAACCCTGTCAGAAAGGCCCAACACTGAAATTCGACACATGCGAGGAACCAATCCAACATACATGTTCAAAAAGGCTCAACACTTATATTTGACACATGTGAGGAACCAATCCAACATACATGTTCAAAAAGGATCTGCACTTACATTCGACACATGTGAGGAACCAATCCAACATGCATGTTCGAAAAGGCTCTGCACTTACATTCGACACATGCAAGGAACCAATCCAACATGCATGTTCGAAAGGGCTCTGTACTTACATTCGAGACATGCGAGGAACCAATCCAAAATGCATGTTTGAAATGGCATGCACCCACATTTGATCAAGTAGGAACCAATCCTATAGTCATATCAGAATGGCCCTCAGTCCCAGACTAAGCTACCTCGTAACTAACCATGTGCCTCCATTCTCCAGGAGAATGGAAATTGCCCTTACATCTGTCCTACTCGACAGAATGGCCAGCACTCACATCTGACATGGGAGGAACCTAATCCTTTAACCATGAAAGAATGGATCAACCCTTATATCTGAACTGCTCATTAGAATGGCTCTCTTAGTCCCAGACTAAGTGTTCCTGGTAACTAACCAGGTACGTCCATTCCAAGAATGGCATTCAACACTCATATCTAACATGGAAGGAACCAAATTATACTCTCACCATGACAGAATGGCTCAGCCCTTATATCTAACCTACTCATCATAATGGCTATGGATTCATCACTCATATTTGACATGGAAGGAACCAATCCTCTCACCATGAAAGAATGGCTTAGCCCTTACATCTGACCTACTCGTCATAATGGCTATGGATCTCATCATTTTCCTATGGAGTAAACCTCAATATGGAGAACACCAAGCTTCTCCATGAAGTACTCAAACTTCACCCTAGCCAATGGCTTTTTCAACACATCAGCTATCTATTCCTCTGTAGCAACATACTGGAGCTTCAATGCTCCCCTATGTACCATATCCCTGATATAGTGATACTTGATCTCGATATGCTTCGACTTGTCATGAAACATTGGATTCTCTGACAACTTCACGCAACTCTGGTTGTCACAATGTATACAAGTAGCATCCATCTAGAGATAAAATAAATAATACAGTAGCTTTTGCAGCCATACTACCTCTCAACTAGCTAAACAAGCTACGACATACTCTGCTTTATCTATACTCAGTGCCACACAGGTCTGATTCCTGCTAAACCAAGAGATCACACCTGATCCCATACTGAAGCAATATTATGAAGTGTTCTTCCTATCAATGGCACTGCCCATTCTAAATCAACATAACCTTCCAGGTTAATCTTCTAATTTGTATCATATTTGAGCCCATAATCAACTATACCCCTCAGGTACCTCACAGCATGCTTTGCAACCATCAGGTGAACATGTCTCAATTTGTTCACAGCAAAGCAAATATCTGGTCTCGTATTCGTCAAGGACATCAAGGAACCAATAATCTGATGATACATCGTAGCATCAACCGTCTCTAGTGAAGCAACACTAAATAGGTTCAGGTTCGATTCCATAGGTGTGGTCATGCAGTCCATCATCCTGAACCTATTCAGGATGTCTACTGCATACTTCCCTTGTCCACACCTCCATGCCTAGAACATAGTGCATCGACACATAACAAGAGCATCACTAGTCTTCTGCCTTCAACCTTGAAGCAAAGGTTGGAATCCACTTTACTCTCAGTAAATCCTAGAGTCATCAGTTATCTATCCATCCTGTCATACCATGTCAAACCTTAGGATCTTCTGCAGTCACTCCCTTTGAAGCATCATACTCCCTCCGTCTTCCATACTCTATGCCTTGAAACATTCTATACTGGAGTGGCACTGGATACCAAGATCCTCTATCTTGAACTTTTTCAAAAGTTCTTCTCACACCCATCTGTGAGCTTTTCATCCTCTATGAACCTTGTAGCAAAGGTTTAGATCTTCATCAAGCTCCTCATGTATGTGTTATCCCATGGGTGTCTTCTGAGATCGTACAAGGCCTTCTTTCATTTACACACATAATTATGCATGTCACGTGACTTCACTTCCAGTGGTTGCAAATGTCTCTTCATAGTCTATGCCTTGTATCCCATGATGTTTCCATCTACTGCATGTTGGAACTACAAACTTCCCTTCACGTATAGATACTGCAACCTAGACATCATTCTTCTTGAATTTTTTCATAGCTAGAAGGTTTTGCATCAATGATGTCGCTACATTCTTCATATTATTCTTCATCTTGAACTGTTGTCACTTGTTCTTCAAAACAAGTCTCATCCTTCTTTGCTTGTAGGCGATTATGTATGCGATCTTTCCTACAAGTCAAATGCATTTGTATGGTTAGAAACATTTCATAAGGAATATTTATACTGGAAAATTCTTATGCATAAATATATGATCATGCAACTACTTTAGCCAGTACAACATTCATCCATATCTCATAGAAACTTTTCTAGATTCCTTCCATCTCTACCAGGACACCATTGAGATTGTGCACTAATCCAATATGTCAGCAAAGAGGTTTCATTCTAGATAAGTAGAAATGGAGAGTTGTATAGCACCACGAGCTACTTACCCATCACATGCATATTAGTAGTATATTGTTATTAATGCAAACATTCTATCATGCATAATACATCAACTGAATATAAACAAATGCATAACAAAACAATATCATGAAATGACAATTAAATACTTATCTTTATTTGTTTCATGGGTAGACTCCTTCTTGAGCCTTCAACTTCATTGTCTTCTTCATTCACAATAGCATCGTTTCTTATCCAAATGCTAAGGTGGATAAGAGGCTCTTCAAGAGTTGATATTTTCATATTCCTCATTGGTTGAGGGATCTTCTTTGGATGGTGAGAGCGTGATCTTCAGTTGCTCCCATCTTCTTTTCTCTTATTATTAGTTGAGCTTGTTCTTGTGTGTGCTCTTCCTAGATTCTGCTAAAAGTAATCACTTCCTTCTAGCACACATTCTTCGAATGAATGAATCCCATGATCCTGGGAGGCCATTCAAGGTGGCTATCACCACTTCTTCATTCTTCACTTCTTATTTTACCGCTTTAAGTTGTTCTCTGTTTTGACAGACCCCCATAGAGCATGGTTGTATGGTCTCTGCATTCCCGATCTTCACATTTTTCGACTATTTTCTCAAAGTCATATTTCGATCTATGTTCTTACCTTCAAATAGCTTGGTCAAGAAATCAGACATTCCCGATGTCTTTAGGGAAGAAACTTGTGGTACAAGGTGATGCATTATTGAATTAGTAATGACCTTCTTGGCCTTGACCAAGTTCTTCTTGTGTAAGCCTTTGAGCCTCATCTCCCTCTAGAACTGGAACCTCTCTTCTTATGTAGGTGTCCAATTCATTTTCTTCAGAGAGATCAAATACTTCCATGCTTGGAAGTTGTCAACTTCACCAAGCTTATCATCAAGCTGATGTGATAGATAACTTTGAAATGAGAATCTCAAATGCAATAAGCAAAATATTAGATCTTACTGATTTGAGGTGTCTGTCCTGGTTCCGGAGCTAGCTGATCTAGGGTTTGTCAGAGAAACCCTAATTTTCAAAACTTGGAATATTTCAGATCTGAGTGGATAGAAATATAACTCTCTTCAAGTTGAGCTATCCAATGTATTCCTTTTCTGAAAACAGTGGAGGGAAGCTCCCGAAACAAGAAGCCCTAGTTTTCCAATTTCTTCTACAGAAATGGCTGTTACTGTTTCTATGGTATCTCTGAAATTACTACTCCTCTATGTCTAAAACTTTGTACTAAGGTATCCTAGAAGGTCCCTGATCCAACACCATAGGTTTCATTAGAATTGGTTACACCAATTGGGACTTATGGTCATTTTCCCAAGGTGACCTGTTACAAGACTGTTCACAACAACGAAGTTGTACGGACTGCCACGTGTCACAGGTTCATCTTCTAAATATGAAACTTGGATCATAGAAATCAGATTCCATTCCCTTTCTGGAACATATTCATAAATATGATTTGGACCTATGTAGCTCAAGATATATCTACTCTCTACAGGTGTCCTGTTTAGGGATGAATTATGGAAGAGGATGGAACCCTAACTTGGATGGATCATATCTCCCAGAATATAGTGAATATGAGGATGAATTTTGAAAACCATGTACATTGTTATTTTATCTTCGGCCTCTAAAATTTTCATCTCCTGATCCTTCCCCAATCTCAGGATATAGTGAATGTACCAAAATTTATCAGTTTTAATATTTAGGGTTTTTCTAGGTCGGGGTCAAACTAGGGTTTGACTTTCCCAGAGTTTCACCCAACCAAAAATATCGATCCAGGTCTCTAAAATTTGATTTTGATGAGGAGAGAAATCCTATGCTGGGCTCACTCAAAAATTCCTCTTCTGTGGAAAGCCCTAATTACCCGCACCGAAAACTGAAAATGCTCGAAATCGAATTCCGTTTCGACAGAAAGATGCGCCCTTCAATGGAGAGTCAGCCTAACATACTTCTGTTGATGGATTGTGGAGAGAGACCCAAAAATTAAGAATCCCTAGCTTCTACAGCTGTATAATGTCTTCTTCTCAGGTTAGCTTTGATACCATGTTAGATTTTTTATCATTCAAGCTAGCATTATGATCTTAGGATATTTAACTGAGAGAATAACATGCACAACAATAAAACACAAGAGACAAGAGACACAAAGAATATTCCTCAGGGAAACCATAAAGGATAAAACCCTGCAACTACCTTAGATATAGAATTAGCACCAAAAGTAAAACCTGAAAACATAAAGATTATCTCCCGACAGCAGTAGTCTCTCTCTTGTCCCAACAACTTCTCCTCTCACTCATGCTCCCTAATGAGTGAGTGTGTGTGTGATAAATAGAGAGGCTCACTCTCTATTTATATTGTTTTTTTAACTTGAAACCAACTCCAACATGTCAGCCTCACTTAACAATTACTTACTAGAGCCGACATCTCTAGGAGTTTGTAATAGCCCTAGTGCCCCACAACTTGTGGGGACTTTGTCTCCTCCGACCAACAAGGAGGTTTATCCTTAACACAATGGTGGGGACTATTGCCTTGAATTATAGTGACTCACCTAGGGTCGACATCTCTAGGATAGTCTAATAACCCTAGGGCCCCACAACTATGGGGACTTTAACCATTTACCAATAGGAGGGTTACCCACAATGACTTGACATGACTTTTATATTATAGAAAATTCCCAGAATAAAAATTGGGGTATGACATGACTCAATTACATTACAGAAACATCCCAGAATAAACATTGGGGTACAATACATAAGATATATAGATGAATACATTCCAAATTTACAATTACATCAACATTTTCCAGCACTTATATCTGACCCTAAGTCAGAATGGCCCACCCAGCACTTATATCTGACCCTAAGTCAGAATGGCCCACCCAGCACTTATATCTGATCATGTAGGAACCAATCCTATAATCATATCAGAAAGGCATGCCCAACACTTACATCTAACCATGTGGGAACACATCCCACAACCCTTTCAGAAATGCCCAGCACTCACATCTGACAACCAATGTCAGAAAGGCCCAGAACTTACATTCGACCATGCGAGGAACCAATCCTCCATGCCAAAAGGGATCTGCACTTGCATCTGATAATTGTAGGAACCAATCCTACAATCACCTTAAAATGGCTCTATACGTACATTTGATCATTGTAGGAACCAATCCTACAATCAACTCAGAATGTCTCTGCACTCACATATGATCATGTAGAAACCAATCCTATAGTCACATCAGAATGGCCCTCAGTCCCAGACTGAGCTTTCCTAGTAACTGACCAGGTGCCTCCATTCCAAGAATGGAATTCAGCGCTTATATATGATCATGTAGGAACCAATCCTACTGTCACATCAGAATGGCTCAGCACTCACATCTGACATGGAAGGAACCAATCCTCTCACCATGTCAAAATGTCTCACATACTCCTCACTTCCCTTTGGAGGGAACCTCGATCTAGAGAACACGAAGCTTCTCCCTGAATTACTCGAACTTCACTCTGGATAATGGCTTTATCAACACATCAGCTAGCTATTCATCCTTCACAACATACTAGAGCTTCACATCTCCTCTCTATACCATATCCCTGATATAGTCATACTTGATCTCGATATGATTGAACTTGTCATGGAACACTGGGTTCTCCGACAACTTCACACAACACTGGTTTTTGCAATGTATACAAGTAGCATCCAACTGGAGATCAAATCAATCAAATAGTAGCTTCCTCATCCATACTTCCTCACAACTAGATGAACAAGCTATGACATACTATGCTTCAGCTATACTCATTGCCACACATGATTGCTTCCTCCTAAACCAAGAGATCACACCTGATCCCATACTGAAGCAACACCCTGAAGTGATATTCCTATCGATGGCACTACCTGCCCAATCTGAATCAACATAAACCTCTAGGTTAATCTTCTGATTTGCCTCATACTTGAGCTTATAATCAGCTATACCCCTTAGGTACCTCAAAAAATGCTTTGCAGTAATCAAGTGAACATGTCTCGGATCTGTCAGGAACTAGCTCAAGGTGTTCATAGCAAAGAAAATATATGGTCTCGTGTTTGTCAGGTACATCAAGGACCCAATCATTTGATGATACATCGTAGCATCAACCGCTTCTGATGAAGCATCACTCAATAGCTTCAGCTTTGATTCCATAGGTGTGGCCATGGCCTTGCAATCCATCATCTCGAACCTCTTCATGATCTCTATTGCATACTTCCCTTGTCCGAGGGAGATTCCATATGCATTCTGCCACACCTCCATGCCTAGAAAATAGTGTATCATACCCAAGTCCTTCATTTTGAACTCGGTAGCAAGCTTCCTCTTCATATCAGCAATCAACCCATCCATACCTGTTACAAACAGATCATCTACATACAGTAGGAGTATCACTAGGTTTCCATCTTCAACCTTGTAGTAAAGGTTGGAATCTGTTTTACTTTTGGTAAAGCCCAAATTGGATAGAAAGCCATCAATTATGCCATACCCTGTCCTAGGTGCCTATTTCAAACTATATATGGATTTCTTCAATCTACACACATGAGTCTCCCTATCATGTGTCTCAAAACAGAGTGGCTTCTTTACATACACTTCCTCTTCCACTACACCGTTCAAGAAAGCAGTCTTGACATCCATTTAGTGTATCTTCCATTTCATCACTGTAGCCAGAGCAAGTAATGATCTGATGGAAGTGTATCTGGCTACAGGTGTAAAGGTTTCTTCAGAATCTATTCCTTCTTTCTGTGAGAATCCATGAGCCCCGAATCTTGCTTTATATTTCTCTATGCTTCCATCTGTATCATGCTTGATCTTGTAGATCCATTTGGAAGTTACAATAGACTTCCCTTCTAGTCTTCAGACAACATCCCAAACATCATTCTTCATGATCGATTGATACTCTATGATCATAGCATCCTTCCATTCTTTCCTTTCTACAGCTTCTTCATAGTTAGAAGGTTCTTTATTGATAAAGTCATAAAATAAAGCTACATACCTGGAGTAGGACCTGGTCCTCTTTCTTTCTTTGTGATTCTCTTCTAGAGCCCCATATCTTTCCACACCTTGAATAGCTTCTCGTACCCAAGCATGTTTCCTCTTCTGGGGATTTTTCTCCTGAGGTGGATCTACAAGTTCTTGAGGTTCTTCAAATTCTTGATCTTCTTCTTGAGTTTCTTCATTCATGGTTGTGTCATGAATTCTAAATGCTTCTAATTCTTCAGGATCTTCAGCAGGTTTCTTTTTGGATTTGTTGTAAGCTGAGTTTTTGTCAAATGTTACGTCTCTGCTGATGTTGATTTTTTTGAATCCTAGGAAGTATATCCTGTAAGCCTTCGAGATTTCAGAGTATCCCACAAATATACCCTTCTTTCCTAAAGGATCTAACTTTGTCCTCTTTTCTTTCGGAATGTGTATGTACACTGGACAGCTGAATATTCTGAGATGGCTGAATTTTGGTTTCTTGCCAGAAAATACTTCTTCAGGTGTCTTATTCTTGAGTACTCTGCGTGGAGTATGTTTTTGTACATACACCGCTATTCTAGTAGCTTCTTCCCACAGATGCATGGGAATATCTTGATCATGAAGCATTTCTCTTGCAGCTTCCATAATCGTACTATTCTTCCTTTCTGCAACCCCATTCTATTGTGGATTATATGGAGTGGATAAATCCCTCTTAATCCATGAATCTTTGCATAACTCTTTGAATTCATTTGATGTGAATTCTACGCCATTATCTAATTGAAAGGTCTTGATCTTCTTTTTTGTGTGGTTCTCGATCAAGGCTTTGAATTCCTTGAACTTGTTGAAAACTTCATCTTTGTTCTTCATAAAGTATATCCATGTCTTCCTAGAAAAATCATCAATAAAAGAAACATAGTATACATACCCACTTAAAGAACTGGATGACATTGGACCACATACATCATTGTGAATGATTTCCAAGATTCCTTTTGCTTTGCTTTCGCTACTTGGAAATTTCTTCTTTGTGTTCTTTCCTTTCACACATCCTTTGCAGACTCTTTCATGTTTTTCTTGAATTTCTGGAAGACCTTCAACAACTTTGCTTGCAAGTGGTAGTGCTATGTAATGCACATGTGCAATCCTTCTATGCCAAAGTTCATTTGGCTCTACTGTGTCATGTACCAAAGCTTGTTCTAGATGGCCCTTCAATTTGTATAATCCACCTTCTTGTTTTCCAATTACTATTGCATCATCAATAGTCTTTCCTCTTGGCCACATGAGGACTTGGCCATCTACAAATGCAACCCTGATGCCTTTTGCATCCAGTGCCGATATGGGGATAAGATTCTTCTTTAGTCCTAGTACAAACAAGACATCCTTTATTTTCATAGACTTTCCAGAGTCTAGCTTGTCACCACTACCTTTTATGTGATATTGGTAGTCATCCCTAGGTTTCACCTTGTGGGGTGAATTATGTTCAGATAGTTTCTCAAAAGATTCCTTGAATCTTGTCATGTGTTTGGAAAACCCACTTTAAATAAGCCAATCTTTGCTTCCATGTGTGATTGTTCCCGTGAGAGCGGAGATCAGAACATATTCTTCATCATTTGAAGAGTCTTCACTTTCTTGTTTTACTTTCTTCCTGGGAGGATCATCATCCTCAGCAGTGTGAGCATGATGTCTTCTTTTGGAGTTCTTCTTCTTCTTGGATCCACTCTTATTCATGGGACAATTTCTAGCAAAGTGTCCTCTTTCATCACATGTATAACATCTGATTTTGGATGGATCCCTTTTCATAAAATTATATTTCTGATGAGTGTTGGATAAAACATAATCAATGAAATTACCTTAAATTTAATTAGCGACCGGGACACGTAAACTTCGAATTGCTACACTATATGTGCAGGCAATATAGTTTAAAGCTAATTCCTAGGATTAATTCAATATTCTCTTATGCAGAGAAAAAGAAAATAGTTCATAAAACTAACTACTTTCAAAAACTATTGAGTCTAATGTAAGAAAATAACCAATTTCTAATTATTGTTTACAATCCAAAATTTTGCCAAATTCAATCAATGAAACATAAAGCAATTTCAAACCATACTAATTTGTAATCTATTCTCCAAAATCTTCACATACCAATAACAAATTTGCCTTTAATTCCCTAACTCTTAGAATCAAAGCAGATAAAAATGTTTCAACCCTAAACGAGTTCCTACTATCAACAGATATCTTCAAATATCAAACTTGCCTACAAAATACTGCCAACTCTATTTCACACCAACACTGTCATTTCGAATAAATTTACCTATCCACTAATAAAAGAAACAACATTGCTATGTTTATAAAAGTGAATGGGAAATATTCAAACAGAGCTACGTTTCAACTCAATTTAATCAAAAGTAAGAGAGTTAGCATTCATCATTAAATTCCAAAATTAGTCTATGGCTAGATATGAGAGAATGAAATAAAAGAAATCAAAACACACTAGCAAACACACGCTGCCAAATATTAACAAACTGCAACTTTCTCTCTCTGATCTCATTCAAATTCCTCATAATCTTTGAAAAAAACAATACATATTCCAAATCTATTATACAACAAATCTGGAAATACTAGCTTATAAATTATGGCCAGAGATTCAATCATTCAATTACTAAATACTCCAACATGATCTAGCTATTGGAAACAAAAGAAGAAGGAATCCAAATCTAACACATTTAACTACTCTTACTATTTTTTGAGCCTACAATTCATCAAATCAAATCTGCAAACAAAGCTCGAATTAAACATAGATTAAATACTCTGTCTAAGTATATTTAGTAACACAAATAAACCTATCCACATACATTCAGTAACATAAACCAATTCAATGCATGCATACATATATATATCCCCAATCGTGAGTCTATAAAATTACTGGCAAACGTATATAAAAACAACATCAAAGGAGAATGATATAAAAGTTTGCTTACAGTAATGAAAAGAAAGCAAAACTACACATAGGTAACAAGAGTTGAAGGTGGGACCAGCCTCCAACACTTCTAGGGTCTGAAACTGAAGATTTAAAGCAGAAAATGCAGTAGTAAATCAATAACTTGGAATCAGAGTTTTATAGTATATCATCTCCTTCTCTTTTAAGGTTTCACATACATATTTATAACTTTCAATTACATCATGGGTCGACCACTGAAAAGGGTCGACCCTGCCCAAAAGATCTACACTTATCTAGGATAATGAAAACAACTAATAACCGATCCAATGCAGAAAATAGGTCAAGACATTAGATTGGATTCAGATCCTTTGAAAACCATTGATTAAATAGCCTGGAATCCACGCATTGTTGAAGATTAGGGCCCATGATCTTTAGGAAAAGAAAGGCTACAAAATGCCACTAGGAATCTCATGGTCGACATGGAAATGATTGAATGTAGAACCATATTGTATTTCAGGAAAACAAATCCCCCAAATATCTGAACCAATCAATACATGCTCAGTGAGTGCGGAACAAGTGCGGGATCGAGCCACCAGGAAAGTAACTATGCGGGGAACAAGACTTTGGCAAAGGATTAGCATTTAATCAGAAGTTAGAATTTTCAGTTATAAATTGAGATCCAGCAAAATGATAAACAAAGTAATAAAAATATCAAGAATTTACCTATTTAAAGCATCTTGGGATATAGTCCTTGAAAATACATATTTGATCATAAAATATAACAAAATAGAGTCAAATATGCATGGTCCCGTCTAACTTCGAACTAGAAATAGGGTGGTAGACAAGCAAAAACAGGAGGTCATCAATGCCAGAATGCTTACCTTCATGATGATGACTTTCCCTTCTACCTTTCTTGGAGTGTACTGTGAGAGCTTCTTCTTCACTTCCCATCTTTTCTTCTCGAGCTTCTATTTAAGCTTCCTCTTGTGAACATTCTTCCCACAGTCTACTAAACTTGATTAGCTTCTTTCTAGAATGGATTCCTTGGATGAAAGAATCCCACAACCTAGGGAGACCATTCAAGGTTGTCATCACAATTTCTACATTCTCCACTTCTTCATCTACCGCTTCAAGTTGTTCTTTGATATAGGAGACCCTTGTAAAGTATGACTGGATGGTCTCCTCATTCTGGATCTTTACATTCTTTAACTGGTTCCTTAGGGTCATCTTTCGGTTTATGTTCTTCCCTTCAAACAGTTTGGTTAGGGCTTTAAACATAGCTTTAGGTGTCTTGAGGGAGGACACCTGTGGTATGAGGTGATCCTTGATTGAATCAGCAATAATCCTCTTTTCCATAACCAACTTATTCTTATGTAAGGCTTTAGCCTCATCTTCCTCTAGAACTGGAACCTCCTCATTGATGTAGGAGTCCAACTCATTTTCTTCCAAGACCAGGGAGATCCTATACTTCCACGCTCAGAAGTTATCAGCTCCCTCAAGCTTTTCATCAAGCTTGGTATGATGAGACATATTAACTAAGAACCTCAAATGGAAATACAAAAGATTTAGATCTTACCAGGTCAAGATGTCAAATCTGGATTTGGAGCTAAATTTCTGCAGTGTTGGTTTAGGAGCAGATTAGGGTTTGACTTTCCCAGATTTCTATCCAACCAAATGATTTTATATTTATCTCTAAACTTTGATTTTGAGGAGGAGATCAATCAAGGCCTAGGATCACTCAAAAATTCCACTTCTGTGGAAAGCCCTAATTTTTGGCAGTAGTGTCGGGTTCAAAACTGAAAAAGCTCAGAATCAGATTCTGTTTCGACAGAAATATGCGCCCTAGGGAGGAGAGTCAACCCAACCTTGTTTTGCTGAAAATATGTGGAGAGAGATCCAAAAAGTAGGAAACCCTAGTTCCCGCAACTGCATAGTGTCTTCTTCTCAGGTTAGCTCTGATACCATGTTATATTTTAACATTTAAGCTAACATTATATTAGGATCTTTAACTGAGAGAATAACAAGCACAACAATCAAACACAAGAGACAATCAACACAATGATTTTCCTCAGGGAAACCATAAATGGAGAAAACCCCACAAATTCCTCAGAGATAGAATCAGCACCAAAAGTAAAACCCCAAAACAATAAGATGATCTCCCAACAATAGTAGCGTCTTTCTTTCTAGCCCCAGCATCTTCTTCTCCCTCAACTTTGTGCTACAACTGAGTGTGTGTTAAATAGAGAGGCTCACTCTCTATTTATACTAATTCCCGACTTGACAATGACTCACAAGGGCTGACTTCACTAGGTGAGTCTAACAACCATAGAGCCTCAAAATTGCGGGGACTTTAACCCTTGAATAATAGGAGAGTTACCCACCTTGACTTGACATGACTTGTTTACATTATAGAAAATCTTGATCGGAACATCGGGGCATGACATGACTCAATTACATTACAAACACTTCCTGGAATAAACATCGGGGTACAATACATAAGAAATACAAGTGAATACATTCCGAAGTTACAATTACATCAACAGGATACTTGTCCAACATTTCAGAACTATTTGCTGTCAGGAGCCCCGAGTCCATTGAGTGGCGCTAGTGCACCATGGTGTCGCATCTACTAGGTCTATGGGAATCGACACGAGAACTATGATTATATGTAGAAGATGGTTCCAAAGGAAGAAAGTTTGTACTGTACATTTTGTCGGTCAGTTGGACATAACGACAAAAACTGTCATGCTTATGATTTGCTTCAGGAAAGAACGTATGATTCCTACTTTATAAAAGGAGACGATCCCTGGATAGTGCAAGCATAGTCGCAAGTAGTACAACTAGCCACACATGTAGCGTATACACCACTACCTTGATTGCAGTTTTTCCCTGCGCAACCACAGGAACAGTTTATGGTGCAGCCACAGTTCACACCATAGCCACAGATGGTGGTACAACCACAGTATAACCAAGCACCGCGACTCCCACATAATTAGTCGCAATACGTTCAAGCTGCACAATATGTTCAGCATAAACCTAACCCAGCATAGAAACAAATGGCCCAAACACAGTTTAAGCAAGGGGGAGTCCGAGGAGGATTCTACGGGGAATTCAAAGGTCGAGGAGGAGGATTCAGCCATGGGGGAGGATGTGGTCGTGAATCAATCTAATGCTATACCTGTGGGGTATTTGAGCATTACCAGAGAGAGTTCCCTCATGTGCAATGCAAATACAATGCATCCAGTGATTGCAAAATGGCAAGCTAGACAAATTCCCCAGTTACAGAATGCATAGAATCAAAATCAGCTTGCATTCCAAGTACAGAACCAACCGATAATGCAGATTCAGGTCGCACGGAAAACTTAGACTCAGAACCCACCTCAGGCACAAAACCAACCGATGAACCAACCATTGAATTAGAACCCTCCTTTGAACTAGGGATCGACAGTTGCCACTATCCAGGAAAAGACACGGATGAAGGATGTCAATGTTGGGATTGTCACTCACACTGGTGCGATAACTAGAGATGATGGACCATGGCTACAAGTTTGGCTCGCTAGTATGAAGAAGGTTGAATTTGATATTGTGATAGAGAAATATACCTTCTTCGATGCAAAGAATGACATCAGAAGAAATATGGGTAAGTTACCAATTATTGATATGCCATTTGCTTTCAATCCATCTACAGAGGCAGGACCATCACGGTAGTATGGTACCCTGTGCAAGTTCTTTGAGAGTTGTCTATCATTGGAGAGGGACTCGGACACCCTTGTCGAGCTCGAGGAATTATTACACCTCCCGGATAAGACAGTGAAGGTTTACGCTATGAATTCCTTGCAAAAAAGGAAGACCGGCAAGGAGATGAGGATGAATGTGTAGATTAGGGATTATGAGGCTGACTCGGTCATTTTGGACCTTGGATCAGATGTAAACATCCTAACAAAGCAAACCTGGCAATTGATGGGGAATCCAACATTGGGATTCTCTCCAATACAGCTGCGTTTAGCAAACTAAGCGAAGGTTGAGCCCATTGGTCGTGTTTCAAACTTGGTTTTCGACATTGAAGGTATGAAAACATCTGCTGACTTTGATGTAATATAAGTTGTTGGAGATGGTGGTTCCTATCATGCACTACTAGGGACTGGATGGGCTGATGATAGCATGGCGGTTATCAACTTCAAAAAACATGTTATGACATTTGAAAACTAGTATGTCAAAGTCATTGCTCCTATGGACCCTCAGGACAGTGATATGTCGAACCCGTAAAGGAGGAAGTCAAGAGAAGTTGGGATCATGCTTATAACATATCCGAGGACTATATCCACCTACTATCAATGACAAACTTGTATGGCACAGTGCAAGTTCCACGTCCTTCGACTCTGACGATGCTTTAGAAAATTGGTAGACTCGGTTGCATGAGGTATCATTCAAAAAAAACTAGGTTGATTACACAGTCTCTCTGTTAGAATAATCAACCCATAGTTAGCAACCTTAGACATTAATTAATCCTTTTTTCTCTTATTTGCCTAGTTTCCAATATTCCACTCTATGCTAGTTGTCTTCCACATGTCCTAGAAGTCAAACTTGCTAAAAATGAGTCATGGAACACTTGGTAAACCTCATGGAATCCATATTTATCATATCTACTTTATTCGAGATCCTCCCTAGCACATATCTACTTTTTCTGCTTTGTTGCCTACTTTACTAAGATTTATGGCAAAAGGGAAAGTAAGACTAGGTGCAGTTGACTTGTTTTTTTCCCTCATCATCCTCCATTATTTTCTCCTAATAAAAGTATGTATGAGTTTTATTTCCATCACCCATTATCTTTCCTACTTGACTTTTCCAATTCGTGAGCTCCTAGCTAGATTTGGAAACTACTTTATGCACCTATGGGGGATTTGACTAGATTTAGTAAGCCTGCTTTTGACTATTTTGAATGGCATCCTTATGCATTCAAATATCTCATGCAATTATATATTTCAGTAGCCTATAACATCATAAGGGTGGCTATTGTACACTTATTCAATACAGATTAGTGTTATGCTCCAATTTCAGTCTCCTTTGTGTGTCAATTTGCAGGTTTGATTAGCAATTTTGTGAGTGCAATTATTCTATCACTTGAGTTCAATTTCCACATGGTATTAGAGCCTTTGTAGATCGATATCTCTCCTTCCATATTGCTATTGTAGGTTCAACATCTTGACTAGGAGCTATTCTACGAACTGAAGGGACAATTTATGAGCTATGGATCAATCTCAGAAGATCATCTTGACTCCATTTAATTTCTTTGAATGGAAAGAAGAGATGGAGATACTGTTGAGAGAAAAAGGTCTCTACAGGGTGACTATGGCAACTGAATTAGAGCCCAATGTAGCTGCAGAGAAAATTAAATGGCACAACAGGAGGGATGATGCCTATGGTCTCTTGTGTTTGAGCATATCCAGAGACCTCCTCTTCCATCTTGATGGATTGACATCACCTAATGAAGTATGGGAGAATCTTGTAGAGATTTTTGGTAAGACAGATGAGATGAGAGGACAAAAAATCGAGAATGAATTGATCTCTTTGAGTCCCAGCAGCTTCAAATCCCTGCAACTCTACTTTTCCAAGTTTAAAGCCCTTGTTTTGCAGCTAAAACAGTGTGGAATTGAAAAGAAGGAGGAGAAAATAGTTTTGGCCATACTCTCAAAGCTTGGACCTAACTATTCAGTGTTTTTTTTGACCTTCCATACCACTAAGTTGACGGCTCGAGCCTGGAATATGCCTAAGCTTGCAAATTTCATGGAGTCCCTCACACAAGAACAAGATAAACTGGTGATGATGGCCACCATAAAACCTTCCAAAGACCAAGATTTGGTTGCTGGAGATTTGAGGGTGGATTCAAAAGGCAAGAAGAAACCTAAAAAGCTACCTGAGCAGAAGAGAGACAAGAACAAGTCTCAGGAGGATCCCCAAGGCTCCAAGAAGAACTTCAAGAAGAAGAAGAACAAAGGAGAAATGAGCAAGTGCACATACTGCAGTAAGGGCTATCATCCTGAAAGCTCCTTCATGAAGAAGGAAATTGACATGCTGACCCAACTCCTGGAGAATAATAACATCTCCCTTCCTGATATCTCAAAGAAGAGGGAAGGAGGATCAAATTCATAGGACATAGAGAGAGTACATGCATTGGTTGCTAGCACATCAAGCTAACCTAGCTTCATCATAGACTCTGGAGCTTCAAGACATATGGTTTCTACCAAGGAGGAATTCTCCTCTTTTGACATGTCAAAAGGTCCACCAAAGTGTTGGGAGATGACTCTCTCATTGACAGTTTGGGAAAAGGAAGGATTGATCTTGATCATGGTAAGTTCAGCAATGTATTGTATGTTACAGGTCTTGCCTCTAACCTCTTGTCAATGTATCAAATGACCCACACAGGGTCTCCAAAGAAGGTCATATTCTCCCCTGATGATGTTGAGATCACAGATATCTCGAGTGGTAAATTCATTGCAAAAGGAGTTGCTGATCACACTTCAAAGGTATACATGTTCTCACATTTTCTACCCTACTCAAACCCCTCTGCTCTTCTGATTCATGCCAATGAGGCAAGCAAGATTTGGCATGAAATATTTGGCCATATTAACTATAAGTATCTTCCTGATCTAAGTGAAAAATAAATGGTCATAGGGTTAGCAAAGATTAAGTTTTCCAAGGGAGTCTGTCAAGGTTGTATCTTAGGAAAGCACCCAAAGCATAAATTTGAGAGAGCTAGTCATGAGAGAACCTTTGCACCTCTTGAGTTGATCCACAGTGATGTTGCTGGTCCATTTACTCATATGTCAATGATTCAGGCCAAATATGTATTGACCTTCATAGATGACTTTTCCAGGTACTATTGGGTTTACTTCTTGAATCATAAGTCTAAAGTTTTTGGCCTCTTCAAAGTCTTTAACGCTTTGGTTGAAAACCAGTCTGGGAGGAAACTCAAGATCCTCAGATCTGACAATGGTGGTGATCATGTCAAGTCTGAGTTCATTCAATATTGTGAATATGTAGGTATTCATATGCAGCATTCAATCCCTTACACACCACAGCAAAATGGTGTTGCTGAGAGAAGGAACAGATCACCGAAAGAGATGGCAACCTGTATGATGGAGGCTAAGACTTTGCCACCAAATTTTTGGGCCGAGGCTATAAACTATGCATCCTATATCTATAATAGGGTTCCTCATAAACAGCTTGATGGTATGACTCATTTTGAAGCATGGAGTGGGCACAAGCCAGATGTGATCCATTTCAGGATTTTTGGCTCAAGGGCTTGGGCTAGAATTCCAACAGAAAAGAGGAAGGCTTTGCATCCCCAAAGCCAAGAGTGTCTATTTTTTGGGTACTCTGAAGATTCAAAAGGGTACAAGCTAATCAATTTGATCACAAACAAAGCCTTCATTGAAAGGAGTGTTCAGTTCCAAGAAGAGCCTTTAGCAGTAGTTGAAGTTGGAGAGTCTTCTTCACCACTAGAACCATTGACTGTCAGTGAAGAGACAAACGAGTTTGCTGATTCAGATATTCCTGATCATGATGATTTAATTGCAGATCCTGATATTCCTACAAGACCAAAATGGGCAGCAAATACCATTCATACAGCTGGGGAACTAGCTGGAAATTCTAGTGATCCTAGGAGGACTAGATCTTAGTTTGAGAGTGCCTTGTGTATGAAAGACCCTTTGTTTGCAGAGAAATGCTATCTGATGGTTGAATCAGACCCATATACATATGAATATGCAACACATGATCCAATATGGAAAAAATACATGAAATAAGAATTCAGCTCACTCCAGAAGAACAACACTTGGGGATTAGTTGATCTTCCCCCAGGGAGGAAGCTAGTTCAATGTAAGTGGGTTTTCAAAACTAAGTTTGCTTCTGATGTTTCACCTTTGAAATATAAGGCAATATTGATAGCCAAGGGATACTCATAGGTACATGGTATTGACTACAATGAGACCTTTGCACTAGTGGCAAAGATGGACTCCATCAGGCTAGCCTTAGCCATTGCAGCTTCAAAGCAGTGGGAAAACACCACATGGGTGTGAAGTGTGCTTTCTTGAATGGAGATCTTACTGAATATATTTACATGCAGCATCCTCAATGGTTTGTTACTAATACATCTTTTGTGTGCAGACTAAATAAATAATTGTATGGGCTTAAGCAAGCCCCTAGGGCTTGGTATGCCAAGATTGATGGATTTCTATTGTCATTGAGTTTTGTTCGATGAAAGTCTGATCCTAATGTTTATTTGAAGCTGATTCATGATTATTTGATGATTATTGTCTTGTATGTGGATGACCTTCTGATTACAGGAAGTTCAAATAAATAAATTGCCTCCTTGAAGGATGCAATAAACCATGCATTTTCTATGACTGATTTGGGGTTGTTGAGCCAATTTTTGGGTCTTGAAATTGCTCAATACCAACATGGAATAAAGACAAAACAGTACAAGTATGCTTTGGATTTGCTGAACAAGTTCAACATGAAATATTTTAAGCCAAGCAAGACTCCCTTCCTTTCAAGAGTTAATCTTCAAGAAGCAGCTTCTTCTCCTATGGTAAATAATACACTGTATAGACAACTGATTGGGTGTTTGTTGTACCTTACACACACTTGACTTGATATTTCTTATGTAGTAAGTGTGGCTTCAAGATACATGGATCGGCCTCATGAGATCCATTGGAGAGCAGCCAAAAGGAACCTTAACTTTGTTCAGGGAACAAGAACTCATGGGATCTTCTACAAAGCTAAATCCGATCTTGATTTGATTGGGTTTACTGACAGTGATTGGGAAGGTGACAACACAGATTGAAATTCAACATCAGGATATGTGTTCATGCTTTCTAAAGGACCAATCAGCTGGTCAAGCAAGAAACATAGTGCCATTGCACTCTCATCTACAGAAGCAGAGTACAGAGGAGTTGTAAATGTAGCAACTCAATGTTTATGGTTGTAGGAGACACTTTGTGAGTGTGGCTTCGAATCAGATTTTTCAACCATTATCTATTGTGATAATTAGAACACCATTTGAATCTGCAATGATCTAGTTCAGAGACAAAGAACCAAACACATTGAGATCCATATGCACTACATGAGACAGCTTGTGCATGATGGCACCATACACCTACTTTTTTGTGCATCTTCAGAACAAGTAGCACACATCTTCACCAAAGTTTTTTGTGAGAAGACATTCAGCAATCTCAAATCACTGCTGGGGATTTCTGATCATGTTGTGAAGCATGATTGATGACAATATTTTCAAATTTTGTTTTTATTGTCCATGTTTAAGGGAGGATTTTCCCACTAGGTTTTTGCCTCTTTCCTTGGTTAAATGGACATGCAGTATGTAAAGGGTGACTAAGCCTTGTTGCTAGGCCCTATAGTTTTCTGATATTTACTCATAAATCAGGCTTAAGGGGGGTTGTTAGAATATTCAACCCATAGTTAGCTACCTTAGACATTAATTAATCCATTTTTGTCTTATTTCCTAGTTTCCAGTATTCCACTCTATACAAGCTGTCTTCCACATGTCCTAGAAGTCAAACTTGCTAAAACTGAGTCATGGAGTGCTTGGGAAACCTCCTGGAATCCATATTTAGCATATCTTCTTTATTCAAGATCCTCCCTAGCGCATATCTTCTTTTTCTATTTTGTTTCCTGCTTTACTAAGATTTATGGCAAAAGGGAAAGTAAGACTAGGTGCAGTTGACTTGTATTTTTCCCTCATCATCCTCCATTATTTTCTCCTAATAAAAGCATGTATGAGTTTTCTTTCCATCACCTATTAGCTTTCCTACTTGAATTTTCCAATTCATGAGCTCCTAGGTAGATTTGGAAACTGCTTTATGCACCTATGGGGGATTTGACTAGATTTAGTAAGCCTGCTTTTGACTATTTCAAATGGAATCCTTATGCATTTGAATCTCTCATGTAATTATATATTGCAGCAGCCTATGAGTTCATAAGGTTGGATATTGTACACTTATTCAATACAGATTAGTGTTATGCTCCAATTTCACTCTTTTTGTGTGTAAATTTGCAGGTTTGATTAGCAATTTTGTGAGTGCAATTGTTCTATCACTTGGGTTCAATTTCCACATGGTATCAAAGTAGAGGTATCGGGTTCAATTCCCCCAAGCTACAACAGAGGTGGGGTGTTGGAGTATCAGGTACCTCCACATGGTATAACCACCGCACCTCTGGGAATATAAAACAAGTGGTTTAACCACCACTCCTGGTGATAGGGCCTTGTGTTGGGTTTCAAATGTTCACCAACATCTGCAAGTTTTGGTGTAATGGAAAACCTTAAACTCTCCAACATGTTGCAGCTGAGACTGTCGAGTTACCCATTTACAAAAAATTGCTAGGACTATCTGAGTTCTTCCAAGAATTTGAAGAAAAGGTGTTTGAACCACAAAGGATACTGGTTCTTGATGTAGCACTAAAGGCTACTCTGGCTTGATGGTGGGTGACACACAAACAAACAATTAATGATTGGGAGCAGTGCCACAAGTTGATGATGGTTCTCTTTGGTGATATATAGGTCTATCATGCTAGGAGCTATGATGGATGAAATGACCCTTCCCGTCATTTGATTGAATGTCAAATGTTATGGACATCGTGACCCAAGGATGAGTGGATTCACGCTTTTGTTTACACTCTAGAAGAGATGCCACGGTCTTGGTATGTGGCAATAGAATTGTGCAGAACCATTAACACTTGGGAGGAGTTTTCAGTTTTCTTTGTGCAAATGTTTAGCTTCTAGGATGGTGGGCGACACACAAACAACCAATTCATGACTGGGAGCAGTGCCGCAGGTTGATATAGAGGTCTATCATGCTAGAAGATATGATGGATGAAATGACCCTTCCCATCATTTGATTGAATGTCAAATGTTATGGACATCGTGACCCAGGGATGAATGGATTCACGCTTTTGTTCACACTCTAAAAGAGATGCCATAGTCTTGGTATGTGGCAGCAGAATTGCGCAGAACCATTACCACTTGGGAGTAGTTGTCAGTTTTCTTTGTGCAAACGTTTAGCTTCCAGGATTCCAACCCCTAGGTATGTAACACTTTACACATTATCTACGATGTAGTACTAAAATTCATCCCTATTGTGTACCCTATTGATCCTCATGTTCATTGCTCTATCCAATCCATGATAACGTGCTACAACTTGTCTAGGGAACCTGAAGATGATGAAGAGCTACAGAATGTTAATATTCCAAAGTCTGAAGGAAGCCGTGGTGTTGCAACTCTCGACATACCGATAGACTCGATGAACCAGCCACTGAGGATCCGAAAATTTAACATTGGGTTGGAAAAAAACCAGAAATTTGCTAATATCGAAGACTATTATGGTGAAGAGATGATGGCCAAAGTCACTGATCTATTGCATGAATTCTAGGACCTTTTCCAATGCGATTCTCAAAAATAAAGGGGATACTTGACGATTTAGGGGAAATGAAGATTGCACTCAAGCCAGATGCAAAACCAGTACGCCAAAAGCTGTATAGATTGAACCCATGATATAAGGATCATGCGAAATCTAATATTGATAGGATGCTCGACGCTGGGATCATTGAACCTGTATAAGAATCAGAGTGGATAAGCTTGATGGTGGTCCAAGATAAGAAGACTGGCAAAATCTGCATTTATGTTGATCTAGGAAATTTGAATGATGCATGTGTACATGATTCGTTCCCGACCCCTTTTACAGATCAAGTCCTAGAAGGCGTAGGCAGTCAGGAGATATATTCATTCACAGATGGATTTTTGGAATACCACCAGATCCAGATTGTGAAGGAGGATCACCATAAGACCACATTTGTCACTGAGTGGGGCTGTTTTCAATATACCGTCATCCCATTTGGGATGAAGAATGTACCTGCTATATTCTCCCATGTAGTTGTTGCTATATTTAAATATTTTATTCAGAAATTCCTACAGGCATATATGGATGACTGTACCATCTATGGCTTGGTTAAGGACCATATGGAAAATCTGTGATTGATGCTAGAACAGTGTAGGCAGCATCAGATTGCATTGAATTCAAAAAATGTATTTTCTGTGCACCCTTTGGCATACTACTTGGGCACATTGTATGCAAAGAAGGTATGTTGGTTGATCCAATGAATATTGTGTTGATCCTCAGTTTACCACTTCCAATGAATGTAAAGATGCTCCAAGGAACACTGGGACATACAAGCTACTATCACAATTTTATCAGAGGATATGCTGCGATTAATGCACCCATGGAAAAGCTGTTAAAGAAAGACGTTGTGTTTGACTGGACTCTGAAATGTCAAGGAAGCTTCAACACCCTGAAGGCCAAGATGGCCTTTGCAACAATACTAGTTTTCCCTGATTGGAATAAAGAATTCCATGTGCATGTCGATGCTTCTTCTACTGCACTAGGGGTTGTTCTTACGCAGCCAGGTGAAGGCGACTTGGATCATCCAATAGCTTATGCTAGTAGAAAGTTATCATTTGCCGAACAAAATTATACCACGACTAAAAGGGAAGTCTTGGCGATGGTTTATGCTCTACAAAATTTCAGGAACTATTTGTTGGGTGGACCCTTCAAGATGTTCACTAATCATTCTACTTTTCAATACCTAGTCAATAAGCCTGTGCTGGGGGGGAGAATATGTAGGTGGTTTCTTTTGTTCCAAGAGTTTGATTTTGAAATAGTGGTAAAGCCAAGGCAGTTTAATGTTGGCCCGGATCATCTGTCATGTGTTGATAATGGTGAAGAACCAGCTAATATTGACGATCGCTTTCCAGATGCGCAATTGTTCCTAGTTGAAGTCGCAGATGATAAATATGCACCATACATTTTTCCACATGCAAATGAATATTGGTTCAATTCTTACTACAAGGTTAGGGAAATACACGGTGCTCATTATTCATTATGTTCCTTGGTTATGCTTAGGACTGGTAACTCCTTTGCTGAACTTTCAGATCTATCCTAAACCCACAGCCTAGAAATGTAAATCATGGATATTTGATTACAATCGTCTCACCGAAGAAAAACACTAAGGTTATGTTATGGGTTTTTGGTACTGTACACCATTTACCATTAAAAAATATTGCTAGCCAGGTTTTTATATTTCAAAATCCACACGACTGAGCTTTCTATATTTAAATATTGTATTTTATTTAGGTGTAAACAACGAAGGAACGTTGTTCTCTATACATTATCTTTTTGGTTTATGTTATTGTACTTCTTGGTTGCGAATAAAGAACTATGAGAGGGTTATTTATGTTATAATGAAGGTTGAACATGTAGGATTTCTAGGGCTTAAATAATTATAAAACCTGCTTATTCTCATTATATCATCTATTTCACGTCTCTGATTAGATTTAGGGTCTAGTATTAATTATGTGTTTGGGTACAAGTATTTGTTTGTTACAGAATTTATTTAATTTTTCAAAACAATTTGTTTCAGAGTTTAACTTTAATAACTAGGGTCATTTTAATCGTTGATCTTTTAAATCGATATAAAGAAGATTAATAAATAAAAAGGGGTTTGTCCATTTTTATGTTGTTTGATTTGATGAATATATTATACTCATGCTTTGCCAAGCAATAATAAGAAAATCATATATATAAGAGTAAAAGAATCATGATAACATATTTGATGCAAGTTTTGTCTTCATATTTCAACTACATAACTGGCTACTACAGAAATATTACACATTACAACTTAAATAATAAAAGGTTTAGTGTTTCAAAAAACATATCTATTTAATACGAAAATCAAGGTCTCAATAGTCATACTCCACCCAACCTCAAGAACTTGGAAGATTTCAATCCTGCAATGTTCCACCCCCTTGCCCAGACTCTTAGGTTTAAAACATGTTCCATGCAGCTTCAAGTTGCCACTAGTAATTAAAGGGATTTATTTACTCTAGAAACTAGCATTCACTTATTATCACTGAAGGTTCTAGTACAGAGCCTACCATCCAATGTATGTTCTCTGGAATATCAACTCTATCTCATTGATAAATTAAATAGATCCTTCACCCTTGTGATCTCTGGAAGTGCTCAATTTTATTTCTTTTTCCTTTCTCTCTTTCTGCATGCTTTATCCTGATTGCCTAGGATGTTATATCAATTAACTAACTCTCCTTATTACTAGTCACTTGTCTTCGTAAAGAATGTTGAGGATTTGGTATTTGTTTTAAACCCAGGTTTCTGTCAATTAACTGTATAACTATTTAAACTCTCAATTTCAGAATTATTTTCATATAAAATTTAATTCACTTGTTCCTGTCACACATAAATTAAATAAAATAGAAAAATGTAATAAGGGGGTATTACAATCCTTCCCTCCTAAAAACCTTGCACCGTCCTCAATGCTTATTCACTATTATTAATGTCTAGAAATAAAACATGAAAATTTTGTCTTATAATCTCCTCTCTTTCCCAAGTTGCTTCTTCTGTTGTATAATGTTTCCATTGTACTTTACCTTGTGCAATAGTCTTCTTCTGAAGCTGTAATACCCCAATTTTGACCCCATTTGCATTAAAAGGCACATGATGTCTATATTGTAATTAATAGTGGTGTGGAGCTAACGGCAAAAGCCCCACCATCAATTTAGTTGTGTTATGTTTCGGTGATTGGGATCGTTGCCGATGGTATATCGTGCTATCCGACACATTATATTTTTGGCATCATGTAAATATGCACTTTAATTAAAATGAACCTACAAATAGCTACGACAGTGCAACGATAATGAAAAGGGCATGATTTTCCAAAGGATAAGGTGGGGTGGATTATTGAACCTTGAACCAATGGGGAAAAAGCCATGTGTCAACGACCCATTTAAAACTTCTATTGTTAGTTGGGGCTAGTTATTGCTGGGTAGTGGTGGGTGGCAGGACTGTTAGTCCTTGCCCACACGTACACTCCACTAGCAGCCTCTCCATATTCACGTGGGCAGGGAAACCATTAACCCATTCTTCCATCCTTGTCCATCCTCATGTAGAGAATGGTTCTGTTTTTCCTCACGCATTGAGTGGAGTTGTTTTCCTCACGCATACATTGGGGATTCTTCATCGTTTCCTCATGCAGAGGGCTGGGGGGAGTTGTTTCCTGTCACCCACGATTTCCTGTGAAGGAGCCATTTTCACGATTTGGGGGTTGCTGTTATTCTCCCCAAGAGGTGTGGTATGCAGTGGGTTCATTCACGTTGTGGTTACTGTTGGTTCATCCACAAATGTGGTTGATGTTGGTTTCATCCATGATTTGGTTGCTGTGGGATCCATTACATTTTTGGGGTTGCTACTGAGTTGTTTTGGCCATGCTAGGGCCAAGAACAACTCTGAATCGCTTGTTTAGCCTAAGCTGCGTTCACCATTTGGTTGCCATCCCATTTCCATAGAGCCGTGAACTGTTTGGTTTTGCTGTGTGTATGCAGTGGTTGGTCTTCGGACTGTGTTGGAGTGTGAATGAAGGCTTGGGTTGCTTGATAATCCTGGTGTGTCTGGGAACCACACAAATAGAGCTAGAGGGCTGGCTTTCTTCTCCACGACCCCTGAATAGCACTAGAAGGGAGGTCAGGGCCTGAGGGACCACGTAGCAGAGAAGGGACTGATTTCCTAGTGTTGGGTGTGTGTGGGTGTCTTAGAAGTCAGGCTAGTTCTGGTGTAGGTTTCCTTATCTCTTCAAAGATCTCACCAGCTTAGCATTCAGCTTTTCCCAACTCCTTGATGGCCTGATAAACCGTATTGTGTTGGATTGGTTGATTTATGTATCCTTGGCTATGTGTAAGCCTGCTTGTTCCTTATTCCTTGGGGAATCATGCCCAGCTTGGGGGTGGCAATGTTGTTGATAGATTAAGGAGCACACTGGCCTATGGTTACAGGACAAATTACTCATAAGATAAGTATTCTTGTCTATTTCCTCTCTACAATTATATTGATGTCTAATGAATTATGATGAACATGTTGAATGCTGGAATGTATGGTTTTTCTTTCGATGTATGTTAAATCAATTATGCATCTCTACATGTTTTTACTTCTAAGAATTTTACTTCAGTTATATGTATGCACATGTTCATGGGGCTAGTTTCCTGGTTGGTTAATGGCATGGTAGCGTCCTCTTTGTCAGTCGAAGAGTCGAGGACGTAACAGAAGCTGTGTTGGCAAGGGGTTTGGGAAAAGTGAGTTGCACAGCATCGCGGAAGCTATGCAAGCTCACGCAGTACCACTCAAGGGAATATTGGTGTGATAAGCAGGAAAATAACCATTTTTGAATATTTTATGTATATTTTGACCAAGTGTTGTTGCAATAGGTCAATAGTGGTTAGAAGTCAGTTATTAGTGGACCCTCGATGTAAAGGCATAAGCCTATTTATAGATCTATTTTGGGGCAATATATGAGGCAGAGTCATAGAGATAGACATAGATGAGTAGTTGTGAACAAGTGTATGGCATGCGCAATTGTAAGGGATAGGATCTGGTGCGATCTATGTTATGGAGACTTTCTTGTCTCGACTGTGATTTTATCTGGGCTTCTTTCTGATGTATGCAATATCCAGTTTTGGAGAAGGATTATGTAATGTGGCATATTTGCACAAGACTAATATAAGATGTGATGTGTAGGGCTCAATTCTTGTCTATTGTTATAGATCTGTTGTGATGCTGTGACTCTGTTTTGTTAAAATAACATGTTATAGATGTGATTCATTTTTCTCCTGCTATATTAATGCGATCTGTTGGTTTTAAGTTGTTATAATGTATGCTTGATGCACTATGATGTTCCTTAAATAATGGTGCAATATTTTGTTACTATATGAGGATTGAATAAGTTATGATCTCCCTCCGTCAGATCCACATGTCCTCCTTCCCCACTATCAAAAAACTCTGTTCTGATAGCTCTCCCTTGAACGCCTCAGGTGAGACCTCATCTTCTCCAGAAACATTTCTGGCTAGGGTAAAACTTGTCTAGGCCGATGCTCTGGGAGATTGCACTGTAGGGCATCGACAGAGTGGGAACCCCTGTCGATGAATATTTGTTGGTGGGATTCACCAACAAATGTTTTCGTTGTCGAGACCAAATTGCAAATAGGAGGGGGATATGTTCTAGCATCCGAATCGATCTGAGATCGAGGGAAGGTTTGATCTGAAGTTGCGAGAGTTTGCTAAAGCCAAAAACTAGAATCCTAAGCTGTCAACAGGCCACTGGTTGGATAGATATATCCACGATGGTCCTCATGAATGGGTTTTTTGTGAATTCATTATGCTCTTTCATGAATGGTTGAAAAATTTTGCTAAGCGGAAAACAAAATTTTAAGGAGGAGAGCCGACATCCTAGACCCCAAAATTAATCTAGGCACTGCAAGAAACCAGCAACAAGGCATCGCGGGCAATCAAGGTATGGTTGGATAGTATCTTGGAAGGATACATCAACAAGTTTGCTATTGATACTAATAAATATTTCAGCGAGGTGGAAAGGGAGTTTTTTAATGGACCTTCTGGAAGGTTCCTATTGTCGCTACAACTGTCGATTAAGCAACTAGTATATGAAAAGGGTATCCTAAAAATGGACCAAGAGTAGTGGAACTCTGGTGTGCGGGGGATGTAGGGACCATGAAAAAAAGGGGGGGAAATACATAAGGGAATAAGGAGTAGATGGGAATGAGTTATGGTGAGAATGTAAAGGTCATTGAAGAAACAAGTGGTTGTATAAGGGGAGGAGCAAGGTTTCGAGAAAAGAGGCAAAGGATGGGAGAAGGTCCTGCTAAAGTCAAAGTGAGATACAGTGAATAACAACCACATGAGACAAATCGACCTTTTTATGATGACGAGGACATACAGGCCCAAGCTACACTCAAAAGAATGACACGATCGAACCCCAGTAGTAACGTGCGTACTCCTCCGTGCACTACTCCACCATAAGGAAGGAACATGCATTCTATGTCGACTTTCCTGACATGTCAACAATAGTCTAGTAATAGAGAACCAACAGGAGGAAGAAGGTCCAGAATGGTGGGAGAGAAAATGAAATTGCCAATATTCAATGGAAATGGCACCGACGATCTGGAGCAGTAGTGGTTCTTATGCGAAGCGATCTGGACTGCTTGGAAAACTATTGATGATGATGTCAAGAAAAGTCAGCTAGATACTACTCTGAGGGGCTGCGCATTGGAATGGTTTATGAGATTCACATGGGTGCCTCAGGGAGGTACTACGAAAACACTGGAAAAGATCAGAATAGCGCTATTTGAGGAATTTAAGAAGCCGAAATCCAAAGCTCAGTACATCACTGAATTGAAAGAGATCAAACAATTCCCCAATGAAACAATTTGGGATTTTGATCAACGATTTAAGACATTGATGGCTCAGGTCAGTTTTCAGATGAGCGATGTTCAACATAAAGATTGGTTTATCGTAGTGCTTGTCTTGCATATCCGACAACCATTAATGCAGCAAAATATTGCGACACAGAGCAAAGCTCTGGAGACTTCGATGAAATTAGAAGCATCGCTGCTAGGGGAAACCTCATTTGTAATGAATCAAATTCAGGCACAGCTGGCCAATTTAATGCTACATTTGGAAGACATCAAAAAGGATAAGGAAGATCGCGATGATCTTTGGTGCACCCATTTCCATGCAAGAGGACATACCAAGGATAATTGTCTAACATTTCAGAACTATTTGCTTTCAGCTACCCTGAACTCGTTGAGTGGTGTTGGTGCACCATGGTGTCTCATCTGCCAGGTCTATGGGCATTGACACAAGAACTGTGATTATATGTAGAAGATGGTTACCAAGGAAGAAATTTTGTACTGTACATTTTCTCGGTCAGTTGGACATAATGACAAAAACTATTGTGTTTATGATTTGCTTCAGGAAAGAATGTATGATTCCTAATTTCTAAAAGGAGAGGATCCCCAGACAGCGCAAGCATAGCTACAAGTAGTACAACTAGCCACACAGGTACCGTATTCACCACCGCCTCCATTGCAGTTTGTCCCTACGCAACCACAACAATAGTTTATGGCGTAGCCGTAGTTTGCACCACAGCCGCAGATGGTGGTACAACCACAGTATAACCAAGTACCACAACTCCCATATAATCAGTCGCAATACGTTCAAGTCACACAATATGTTCAGTAGCAACCTAACCCACCATAGCAACAAATGGCCCAACCGCAGTTTCAGCAAGGAGGAGTCCGAGGAGGATTCCGCGAGGGATTTAGAGGTCAAGGAGGAGGATTCGGTCATGCGAGAGGATGAGGTCATGAATCAATCTATTTCTATACCTATTGGGTATTTGGGAATTACCAGAGGGAGCACCCTCATGCATAGTGCACATATTGTGTATCCAACGATCATAATGTTGAAAGTTTCCCTTAGTTGATTGCAAAATGGTAGGCCGGACAAATTCCCCAGTTACAGAATCCACATAATCAAAATCTGCCTACATTCCAAGTACAGAACCAACCGATAATGCAGAACCAGGTCCCACCGTAGACTCATACTTAGAACCCACCTCAAGTGCAGAACCAACCAATGAATCAACCATTGAATCAAAACCCACCTTTGAACCAGGGATCTACAGTTGCCACTATTCAGGCCGAGCCGCGGATGAAGGATGTCGACATTGGGATTTTCACTCGCGCTGGTGAGACAACTAGAGATGATGGACCATGGCTACAATTTCAGCTTGCTGGTAAGAAGAAGGTCACATTTGATATTACGACAGAGAAAGATACCTTCTTCAACACAAATAACGACATCGAAAGAAATTCGGGTAAGTTACCAATTGTTGATATGCCATTTTCTTTCAATCCATCTACAGAGGCAGGACCATCATGGTAGTATGGTACCCACTGCAAGTTCTTTGACAGCTGTCTATTGTTGGCGAGGGACTCAGATGCCCTTGTCGAGATCGAGGCATTATTAAACCTCCCGGATAAGACAGTGAAGGATTCCGCTGTGAATTCCTTGCAAAAAAGGAAGACCAGCAGGAAGATGAGGATGAATGTGCAGATTGAGGATTATGAGGTTGACTCGGTCATTTTGGACCTTGGATCAGATGTAAACATCCCGACAGAGCAAACCTGGAAATTGATGGGGATGCCAACGTTGGAATTCTCTTTGATACAGTTGTGTTTAGAAAACCAGGTGAAGGTTCATCCCATTGGTCATGTTTCAAACTTGGTTGTCGACATTGAAGGTAAGAAAACATGTGCTAACTTTGACATAATAAAAGTTGTTAGGAGATGGTGGTTCCTATCCTACGCTACTAAATATTGGATGGGATAATGATAGCATGGTGGTTATCAACTTCAAAAAACATGTTACGAAATTTGAAAGCCAGGATGTCAGAGTCATTTCTCCTATGGACCCTCAGGAAGGACGACGATATGTCGAACCCATAAAGGAGGAAGTCGACAGAAGTTGTGATCATGCTTATAACATCTCCAAGGACTATATCCACCCTACTATCAATGGAAAACTTGGAAGGTGTAGCATAAGTTCCGCGTCCTCCGAATCTGACGATGCTCTAGAAAATTGGCAGAATCGGTTGCATGAGGTATCATTCAAAAAATGCGGGTTGATTACACAGTCTCTCTGACATGTTGCAACTGAGACTATTGAGCTACCCATTTATGAAGGATTGCTAGGACTATCTGAGTTCTTCCAAGAATTTGAAGAAAATGTGTTTGAACCGCAAAGGATACTGGCTCTTGATGTAGCACTGAAGGCTACTCCAGCTTGATGGTGGGCGACACACAAACAGACAATTCATGACTGGAAGCAATGCTGCAGGTTGATGATGGTTCGCTTTGGAGATATAGAGGTCTATCGTGCTAGGAGATATGATGGAAGAAATGACCTTGCCCATCATTGGAAGGTGCAGCGTAAGTTTCGCGTCCTTCGACTCTGACGATGCTCTAGAAAATTGGCAGAATTGGTTGCATGAGGTATCATTCAAAAAATGCGGGTTGATTACACAGTCTCTCTGACATGTTGCAACTGAGACGATCGAGCTACCCATTTATGAAGGATTGCTAGGACTATCTGAGTTCTTCCAATAATTTGAAGAAAAGGTGTTTGAACTGCAAAGGATAATGGCTCTTGATGTAGCACTGAAGGCTACTCTAGCTTGATGGTGGGCGACACACAAACAGACAATTCATGACTGGGAGCAATGCTGCAGGTTGATGATGGTTCGCTCTGGAGATATAGAGGTCTATCATGCTAGGAGATATGATGGATGAAATGACCCTACTCATCATTTGATTGAATGTCAAACGTTATGTACATCGTGACCTAGGGATGAGTGGATTCACGCTTTTGTTCACACTCTAGAAGAGATGCCATGGTCCTGGTATGTGGTAGCAGAATTGCATAGAACCATTACCACTTGGGAGGAGTTGTCAGTTTTCTTTGTGAAAATGTTTATCTTCCAGGATGCCAACCCCGAGGTATGTAATGCTTTACACATTATCCACGATGTAGTATTGAAATTCATCCTTGTTGCATACCTTGTTGATCCTCATGTGCATTGCTCTATCCAATCCATGATGACGTGCTACAACTTGTCTAGGGAACCTTAAGATGATGACGAGCTGTGGAATGTTAATATTCCAAAGTCCGAAGGAAGCTATGGTGTTGCAGGTCCTGACATATCAACAGACTCGATGAACCAGCCACTGACGATCTAAAAAGTTAACATTGGGTCGACAGAAAATCCAAAATTTGCTAATATCAGAGACTATTGGGGCGAAAAGACGATGGCCAAGGTCATCGATCTATTGCATGAATTCTAGGATCTTTTTCCAATGTGATTCTCAAAAATGAATGGGATACTCGATGATTGAAGGGAAATGAAGATTCCACTCAAGCTAGATGCAAAACGGGTACGCCATAGGCCATATAGATTGAACCCGCGATATAAGTATCGTGCAAAAGTTGAGATTGATAGGATGCTCGACACTGGGATCATTGAACCTGTATAAGAATCAGAGTGGATAATCCCAATGGTGGTCCAAGATAAGAAAACTGGATAAATTAGCATTTGTGTCGATCAGTGAAATTTGAATGATGCATGTGTAGACGATCGGTTCCCGACCCCTTTTACAGATCAAGTCCTAGAAGGTGTAGGCGGTCAAGAGGTATATTCATTCACATATGAATTTTTGAGATACCACCAAATCTGGATTGTGAAGGAGGATCACCATAAGACCACATTTGTCACTAAGTGGGGCTATTTTCAATATATTGTCATGCCATTTGGCATGAATAATGCACTTGCTATATTCTCCCCCGTAGTTGTTGCTGTATTTAAAGATTTTACTCATAAATTCCTACAGGTATATATGGATGACTGGACCATCTATGTCCAGGTTAAGGACCATCTAGAAAATCTGTGATTGATGCTAGAATCGTGTAGGCATCATCAGATTGCATTGAATTCAAAAAAATGTATTTTCTGTGCACCCTTTGGCATACTACTTGGGCACACTGTATGCAAAGAAGGTCTGTTGGTTGATCCAATGAAGATTGCCTTGATCCTCAGTTTACCACCACCATCGAATGTAAATATGCTCCAAGCAACACTGGGACATATGGGCTACTATCACAATTTTATTAAAGGATACACTGTGATTAATGCGCTGATGGAAAAGTTATTAAAGAAAGACGCTGCGCTTGAATGGACTCTGGAATGTCAAGGAAGCTTCGACACTTTGAAGGCCAAGATAGCCTCTGCACCAATACTAGTTTTCCCTAATTGGAATAAAGAATTCCATGTGCATGTCGATGCTTCTTCTATTGCGATAGGGGTTGTTCTTGCATAGCCTGGTGAAGGTAACTTGGATCATCCAATAGCATATGCTAGTAGAAAGTTATCATTTGGAGAATGAAATTATACCACGACTGAAAGGGAAGGCCTTGCGATGGTTTATGCTCTGCAAAATTTCAGGAACTATTTGTTGGGTGGACAATTCAAGATGTTCATTGATCATTTTTCTTTTCAATACCTAGTCAATAAGCTTGTGTTGGGGGGGAGAATCTGTAGGTGGCTAGCTTTGTTCCAAGAGTTTGATTTTGAAATAGTAGTAAAGCCAAGGAAGTTGAATGTTGTCCAGGATCATCTGTCACATGTTGAGAATGGTGAAGAACCAACTAATATTGATGATGGATTTCTAGATGCGCAATTGTTTCGAGTTGAAGTCGTAGATGATCACTATGCACCAATTGTTCAGTATTTGTCTACTAGTGCCACCCCAGCAGACATGTTGATTAGCCAAAAGAAGCAGTTGGTCATAAAATCCTCTGATTTTCAACTAATTGCTGGGCAGCTATATAAACTTGGACCGGATGAAATATTGCGACGGTGCGTCTTACTACATGAGCAGGGTCCCATTCTAGAAGAAGCACATGCAGGAATCATGGGAGGTCACTATGGAGGCCATGCTACTACACGAAAAGTGTTGCAAATTGGGCTATGGTGGCCCACATTGCATAATGATGCCGTGGAATATGCGTGGAGCTGTGATTTCTTCCAACGAATCAGTAAACCATCGCGGAGGGATGAGATGTCACCGGTGCCACAGGTGACTCTCCACTTGTTTGATAAATGGGCTGTCGACTTTGTGGGTCCTATCAATGTGATAGGTAAGCACATTGGAACCCACTATATTATTACTACAACTGACTACCTGAATTAGTGGGAGGAGGTTGCACCAGTCATTGATTGTACTGCTACGACGGCAGCCCGGTTTATTTTTGAGAACATTGTGACACAATTTGGGTGTCCTAGAATCCTGATGATTGACCAAGGAAGTCACTTTGTCAACCAGATGGTAAAATCACTAACTGAAGAGCTCTAGATATATCATAAGAAGAGTACACCCTACCAACCTCAGGAAAATGGTATTGTTGAGGCCTTCAACAAAATTTTGGAGACAGCGTTGACCGAGGTATGTAACGTTAACTGCGATGATTGGGATTTAAAAATTCATACTGTTCTCTGGGCCTATTGCACTACTTTTAAATGGCTAATAGGTCAAAAACAATTTAAGTTGGTGTATGGGAAAGAGGCAGTCATGCCTATGGAGTATATCGTTCCCAGCTTGCGCATTGCCACAACGACGGGTATGGATGATGCAGTGGAATTAGAAGAACATGCTACGTAGTTGATTCATCTTGAAGATGATCATTTCATCATTGGTTTCCATCAACAAGTTGTGAAGGATCAACAGAAGGCATGGCATGATCACCATATTAAGCACAAACAGTTTGCGAGAGAATATTTGGTGCTGTTATATGACAGTAAGTTTATTAAGCATTCGGGTAAGTTACAAACGCACTGGTTAGGTCCCTATCTTGTTCAGTCCATTACATCTAGTGGTGTAGTTCAGTTACAATAGTTAGATGGCGCAATGTTGCCGAAACGCATCAACGAGAGTCGCTTGAATCCCTATAGAACAGGGTTGGCGATGCGCACCACCTAAGGTTTTAAAAAAAATGAGAATGAGAATTTTAGTTTAGCAGCGCAAGGCGATCCCTCAGGGAGAGGTTGTGCAAGGTTACAATTATTAGCGATAGTTGGTTGACCCTTTACAACAATTGTCAGGATGTGGGGTGGTCAAATCAAGTAATAAATGCAGGTAGTTAAACCAGTTGGTTGGTGGTACTTGTTGAAGCAAACCACATTAATGGATGATCCAACCATTAGAAGCATAAGATCATCATTGGATTTGGCATCATTACTACCCAATTTGACAATAATGATGGAGTTAGATTTGGTAATGATCAATTTGGAATTGGAAGTGGCTATAAAACACCGCGCGGGATGCATTAGATGGCATTGTGCAATTGAGAAGAGTAGATATAGAAGGTGAATTCTGTGCAAGTATTGTGCAGAGTGTTGAGTGTAGTATAGTTCGAGATGTTGAGAAGATTTTCAATATTTCAGGGGTAAGGGATGCTGAGTGGCCTTGACACTATTGAAATTTTGAGTGAATACGACTCCCCTATTTGACCCATAGCTGTGGAATCAGAATTCATGAGTATGCCATCGGGTTCATCATCCATTCCAAAGCAGAAGTGGAAAATGCAGGGACCCATTCCTACGCCACCAGATAAAAGGCAAACTTGCACATCTGCGAAGGTGCGCAAAGAAGGAACTACATAGACTGGGCCGTTGAGCTCAAGAGTTGTTGAGTTCACGACACCTCAGGGTGTCTTGGTGAATGATATTTTGGGTTACATCTCTCCTACGTGTCTAGGAGATAAGCCACTATAGCCATCGAAGAATTAGAAGTACCCTCCCAAGTTGGCAGCACTACCAAAAGGGATGGCATGCTCAGTTGACATCATCCCTGCATTGATCAGTCTCAAGTTCGACGATCATGACCTTATTTTGCTTAAATATGTCTAAGAAAAGCCATATGAATCTGTCCGTACGACGCCTGGTGGTCCCATTCAACGCATTATGAAACCATGGGCCAGTGGATTAGAGAAGTCTGGGTTGTTGGGGCTCATCAATATGCCCCATTTTGGTCGTTTGAATGAAGCACATGCATGTGTGAAGCAATTGTTGGCATGTTTCCATGGAGGGATGCTTTTGCTGAATACACCAATTCCTATAACCGTCGACTTGATTGCAAGTATTGCTAATTTTCCTAAGGCTGGGGAGGACCTCACGCAATATATTCCTGGAAGAGATACGAATAAGAGACTTGTGAAGAAGCTGAAGGAGTGCTTCGAGTTACAACGGGATGGTCATTCTTATTTACATTGACAATATCAATTTACAAATAGTGCGCATTGGCGCAATAATTTTGGCCAGCAATGTTGTTCACGGTAATATCCCTGTCCAATGCAATTCGGGGGTTGTCTCCTGTGCCCAGAAATGTGTCGAGGGGGTACAAATGAATTGGTCTTTATTTCTATTGAATCAGTTACTTGAAGATGTGCTTGCTGCTCAGACCAGGCGGCCTTTTTCTTATAGTTGGATTTTGATTCTCATCGCTCTTGTTGCTTGGATGGAACCGGAGGACTACCAACCAATGGCGGCTGAGGCAGTCAAGGTTTTTTGTGGTTCCCACTATCAAAACCTATGGCATTTCAAAGAACCCAGTCCCCAAACTGACTGTGCTATTCATTTATGGATCTATTGGGAAGCATTGCAGGTGGCTACCATTGTTGTTCCTAGAGTTTCTCCCTACATCGCGGCCAAGTATCAGCGGATCCTTCGATTTGCTATCAGACCTCACTCCATTCATATTCAGGCCAGGAGGGATATTGATCGATAGTGGCTACCATTTCCTTATAAGGTCACCACATAGGAGTTGGACACTATTGTGCAAGATTGGTCAGGAGACTGGCACGTCCCGGTCCACTACCCCCATAGGTCCCTGAAGACCCTGCCCCACTGGAACTGAGCACCCATGACTCCGATAATGAGTCATCGACGGATCCTGAAGATATAGCACAACGGATGCAGGAGGAGACATGCACTAAGTGGCGGCATGAGTACGAGGATGGTAGTGGTACCAAAATGAGGATGGAAGGCCAGCTGCAGTGCGTTATCAACACCATCGCGGATTCATCTACGGTTGCCACTATAGTGATCCATGAATCCAACCATGAAGAATTTGTTGATGTATTTGTAACTTCAAAATGTATTTATCCGTATATATTATGTATTGTACCCTGATGTTTATTTTGGGATGTGTCTGTAATGTATTTAAGTCATGTCATGCCTCGATGTTCCTATCGGGAGGTTCCATAATGTAACAAGTCATGTCAAGTCATTTTGGGTAACCATCCTATTGGTCAAGGGTTAAAGTC
Organism: Pseudotsuga menziesii; assembly: GCA_001517045.1. Classification (NCBI taxonomy): domain Eukaryota; kingdom Viridiplantae; phylum Streptophyta; class Pinopsida; order Pinales; family Pinaceae; genus Pseudotsuga; species Pseudotsuga menziesii. Next base: position 349,969 of record LPNX010657197.1, on the reverse strand, counting down.
CCCATAGCTGTGGGGCCCTAGGGTTATTAGACTATCCTAGAGAAGTTAACGCTAGGTGAGTCATTGTAAGTCAAGGAAATAGTCCCCACCATTTTTCTAAGGATAAACCTCCTTGTTGGTCAGAGGAGGCAAAGTCCCCACAAGTTGTGGGACACTAGGGTTATTAGACACTCCTAGAGATGTCGGCTCTAGTAATTAATTGTTAAGTGAGGATGACATGTTGGAGTGGGTTTCAAGTGAATGAAAGAATATAAATAGAGAGTGAGCCTCTCTATTTATCACACATACACTCACTCATTGGGGCGCATGAGTGAGAGGATAAGTTGTTGGGACAAGAGAGAGACTGCTACTGTTAGGAGATCATCTTTATGTTTTTGGGTTTTACTTTTTTTGCTGATTCTATCTCTAAGGAAGTTGTGGGGTTTTCTCCTTTATGGTTTCCCTGAGGAAAATATTTCTATCTCTTGTCTCTTTTGTTTTATTGCTGTGTATGTTATTCTCTCAATTAAGATCCTAATATCATAATTCTAGCTTGAATGATAAAAATATAACATGGTATCAGAGCTAACCTGAGAAGAAGATATTGTGCAGCTGCAAAAGATAGGGCTTCTTAATTTTTGGGTCTCTCTCCACAATCCATCAGCAAAAGTATGCTAGGATGACTCTCCATTGAAGGGTGCATCTTTCTGTCGAAGCAGAGTTCGATTCCGAGCATTTTCAGTTTTGGTGTGGAAAAGTAGGGTTTCTTGCAGAAGAGGAATTTTTGAGTGAGCCCAGTAGAGGATTTCTCTCCTCATCAAAATCAAATTTTAGAGACCTAGATCAATTTTTTTGGTTGGGTGAAACTCCAGGAAAGTCAAACCCTAGTTTAACCCCGAGCTAGAAAAACCCTAAATACTAAAACTTCTATGTTTTGGTACATTCGCTATATTTCAAGATAGGCGAAGGATCAGGAGATCAAAATTGCAGAGGCTGAAGATACAATGTTTTTTTACACTGTGTCCAAAATTCAGCTCAAATTCGCTATATTCTAGGAGATATGATCCCTCCAATTTAGGGTTCCATCCTCTTCAAGAATTCATACCTAAACAGGACACATGGGGAGAATTGTTATATATTGAGCTACACAGGTCCCAATGATATTTCTGAAGATGTTTTAGAAAGGGCATGGAATGTACTTTATATGGTCCAAGTTTCAAACTCAGGAGATGAACCAGTGACACGTGTAAGTCCGTACAGCTTCTCTGTTCTGAATAGTCCTATAACAGGTCACCTTGGAAAAATTACCATAAGTCCCAAATGGTGAAACCCATTCTGATGAAACCTATGGTGTTGGAACAGAGACATGTGAGGCTACCCCAGTACAAATTTTTAGACACATAGGAGTAGTAATTGTAGAGATACCGCAGAAATAGTAACAGGCATTTCTGCAAAAGAAATTGGAAAACTAGGGCTTCCTGTTTCGGGAGCTTCCCTCCACTGTTTTCAGAAAAAGGAGTACATTGGACAGATTAACTTGAAGAGATATATCTTTCTATCCAGTCAGATATGAAAGATTCCAAGTTTTTAAAATTAGGGTTTCTCTGACAAACCCTAGATTAGCTAGATCCGGAACCAGGATGGACACCTCAAATTGGTAAGATCTAATATTTTGCTATTTGCATTTGAGGTTCTCATTTCAAAGTGATCCATCACATCAGCTTGATGATAAGCTTGGTGAAGTTGAAAACTTCCAAGCATGGAATTATTTGATCTCTCTAAAGAAAATGAATTGGACACCTACATGAGTAGAGAGGTTCCAGTTCTAGAGGGAGATGAGGCTCAAAGCCTTACACAAGAAGAACTTGGTCAAGGCCAAGAAGATCATTGTTGATTCAATCATGGATCACATTGTACCACAAGTGTCTTCCCTAAAGAAACCAAAGATGTTTGATTCCTTGAACAAACTATTTTAAGGGAAGAACATAAATCGAAATACGACTTTGAGAAAAATAGTTAAAGAAAGTGAAGAACCAGAATGCAGAGACCATACAGTCATACTTTACGGTGGTCTTTGAAATCAGATAACAACTTGAAGCAGTAGAAGAAGAAGTGAAGAATGCAGAAGTGGTGATAGCCACCTTGAATGGCCTCCTAGGATCATGGGATTCATTCTTTCAAGGAATGTGTGCCAGAAGGAAGTGATTACTTTTAGCATACTTTGGGAAGAGCACACACAATAAGAAGCTCAACTAATAATAAGAGAAAAGAAGATGGGAGCAACTGAAGATCAAGCTCTCACCATTCAAAGAAGATCCCTCAAGCGATGAGGAATATGAAGAACTCAACTCTTGAAGAACCTATTATCCACCTTAGCATTTGGATAAGAAACTATGCTATTATGAATGAAGAAGACGATGAGGTTGCAGGAGTCTACCCATGAAACAAATAAAGATAAGTATTCAATTGTCATTTCATGATATTGTTTTGTTATTCATTTGTTTATATTTAGTTGATGTATTATGCATGATAGAATGTTTGCATTAATGATAGTATACTACTAATATGCATGTGATGGGTAAGTAGTTCATGGTGCTATACAACTCTCCATTGCTACTTATCTAGACTGAAACCTCTTTGCTAACATATTGGATTAGTGCACAATCTCAATGTTGTCCTAGTAGAGATGGAAGGCATCTAGAAAAGTTTCCGTGAGATATGGATGAATGTTGTATTGGCTAAAATAGTTGCATGATGATATATTTATGCATAAGAATTTGTCAGTATGAATATTCCTTATGAAATGTTTCTAACCATACAAATGCATTTGATTTGTAGGAAAGATCGCATACATAATCACCTATAAGCAAAGAAGGATGAGACTTGTTCCGAAGAATAGGTGACGACAGTTCAAGATGAAGAACAATATGACGAATCCAGTGACATCATTGATGTAGAACCTTCTAGCTATGAAGAAGTAACCAAGAAGAAAGGGAAGACCGGTTCAAGAAGAATGATGTCTAGGATGCAGTATCGAGACCTGAAAAGAAGTTCATAGTTCCATCATGCAGTAGATGGAAACATCTTGGGATACAAAGAAAGATTCATAGCACGAGGCTTCTCATGAAAAGAAGGCATAGACTACGAAGAGACATTTGCAGAGAGTGGGAGTTGAAACACATACATGATGAACTTAATGAAGATCTTAACCTTTGCTACAAGGTTGAAGATGAAATTATATGCACTAGAGGGATTCATAGAATATTAGTAGCATGGGAAGCTACTTGTCACTCCGTTACAGAATGTTTCAGTGCATAGAGTACGGAAGACAGAGGGAGTATGATGCTCAACTTCAGAGGGAGTGAATACAATATATCTTGAGGATCGACATGGTACGACAGGATGGACAGAGTACTAATGACTCTAGGCTTTACTAAGAGTAAATTGGATTCCAACCTTTGCTTTGAGGTTGAAGGCGGAAGACCAGTGATGCTCCTGTTATGTGTCAATGCACTATTTTCTACGCATGGAGCTGTGGAAAAGTGAAGTATGCAGTAGAGATCCTGAAGAGGTTCAGGATGATGGATTGCATGACCACACCTATGGAATTGAACCTGAAGCCATTGAGTGTTGCTTCATCAGAGATGGTTGATGCTTGTTACGGAGAGAAATTCCTATGGCTTGGGGTACCACAAAAGACATCTAGACTCTAGAAATCAATCTTTCCCAATATGCAATAGAAATAAAAACATCTAACACTAAAGGATCGAACCTCATACCTTATTCTGGACGGTTGAAGTAGATCCCCGTTGAGCTTTCCAATCTTCAGCTTGAATTGTTATAGCACGTCCTCAACAACAAGTAAACAATACAAGCATACTATATTTCATGGTGTTAGATCTATTCTAGAATATATAATCAATAATGTATAAGCATTTGACATATTCCAATGGATACAATATTCATTCAAATACACATTACTGGACAGGAAAAGATATTTCTATTAATATGAATCAGAGATTACAAGTGACAACCTCTGACGGCATGTCTGGGAACCGGAGAAACTGAATCCCCCACTTGGGCCTCCACCACCTCAATCCTCCATCACTTCTATAGCAAGCTTACTAGCAAAAGGCAGGCTTGGGAAGAACACAACAGTGCTCCAAGGGATAAAGGGATGCAGACTCAAGCATAAGTTCTGGCAACAATGGACTATAGTTTCGTTACTCTCAATTCTCTCTTATGCTTTCAATGTCTCAATGGGTTCCTTATATAGCTTTTCAATTGGATACTGAAAGGTCAAATCCATGCAATCTCAAGGCATATGGACGGCCAGGAGTCATATGAGTCGGATCCAAGTCAAGGAACGCTCCAAAGGATTTTGGATTATGTACACATCCCGATGTATGCGAATATAGAGGGAATATCCGCGTATGTACGCGGTTATCGGGGAAAAGGCCGCGTATATCATTTTTCTTATGTTTTTAGGGATGGTCAAGGATACATAAAAAGACAAAAAGTGGTCCATAGGGGCTAATGAGTGTGCAGTGGGACAGGGGAAGGCCATACAATGTGTGATTCACCTAGTGTGGTGAAATCCACTATAACAGATGCCCCCTAATGTATGATATCAGAGGGGTTATACGATGGCTGAAATACATTATAAGTCCATCCCAGAAGTGAAGTGATGAAGGTACCCAAATGGAAGACCAGCCACCCAATCAGCATAATACCATAATACAACTCTGCATATAACTGCAAATACATCTAGCAGTCCCGGATACATAAGAGTACAATGGCCATGAATAGGCATGAAACATGATAACACATATGTGGTCATCGCCACGTACAATATACATAGATCAGAATCTCCATGATGAAGATATACAAAGGACTATGATCTCCACAAAGGATGAAGATATATAACAGATCAAGATCTCCATAGTGGCTGGAAATGTCTGACATATACTGGAACAAGTCACGAGAGCTGAAATATCATGAACACTGGCACGATCAAGGAGGTAGCATATAGTGGAGGCCACCAATCTGGAAGGTCTTCTACATAAACTGCTACGAGTACATGTCCTACTATGCGAATAGAGGTGTCGAGGTCGAACATAGTATTCCATCGTCTGATTACCGATCATTGATGTATACCGTTAACAGACGCTAGATCACCCAGCAATAATGAAAATGGGAATCAAGGTACGAGAGTGCAAACTAACAAGTGTGAATAAATGTGTTGAGGTCGAACACTTGAGAGAATCCATCGATCAGGGGACATTGATGTATTCCCAAAATTGTCGATGGCGAGAGAACCTGCCACTGATGACTACAAGTCTCAAGGCACTCAAAATGACTCTAGACTCCAATCCAAGAATAAATGATCTGAAGTCAATGGGATGAAATTCGATGGAAGGAGGGCATTAGGGCATCCCCCATCATCCAACACGAGGTACTCAGCAAGGCTATATAATATGGAAGAAATCGATCATAAGGTGCATGAACCAGTAACTGTACCGGGAATGGCCGACATGCAAAGTCAAGATAACTGAGGAATGGCCAACTCAGGTTTCAACTTCCTTCGAACAAGAGCATAACGATGTATGGTTACTGAATGAAGGCAGCATAGACTCGATATACAAACTGGGACATATCTATGACGCAGGAGGCATCAATAGAGGCTCCATAGGGACTAGAAGCTTAACCAGTCGGTGGAGATAAAACTCAGATAAACGTGTACAGCTCCTAAATTCAAATTATAACCCAACCAATGGATGTGATATACAGTGCTTTATTCGAAGGCGACACGACTTGACAGCTGCCAAAAATAATATATTTTCTTGTCCGGCTTTTTGGTTTTTTGATTTTTTTTGGGTCTTTTTCAGTTATTTGAAAAGCTTGAAAAAAGAATAAACTAGCTTTATAGTTACAAACTAGGAGGAGATGAGTGTCATGAAGGCAAACAAACTAGTTCCAAGCAGTGGAACATACCTATGCTCAATGCAAGGATACATGTGTAGGATATCGACACTCGGGGGAAAATCCCCTCCCGGTAAAAAAAGGGAATCAAGCTGCGAAGGATATAAAGAAAGGCTCTGCATGGCTAGACATGAGACAAGCTCGGGCTATAAGGCTGAAACGTAATTTTAGGGGAGCCGGTATAAAGCTCAATAAGATAGGCAAAGCTCATGATAATGCATCCACAACTTGATACAAGGGAGTCCGGGGGATCACGGCCAGCATAAGATCAAGAGGAGTATGAGGCTCTTGCTAAATGTCATGGCAATACTATACAATGGACTCCCACACCCTAAAGGGGGAAAGATCAGCATGGGCACCAAATGAAAAATAAGGCGCTAACTAGGGTACCCATGTAAAGTGAGGTTCTACCACTCATATCATGCCACTTCTATAGCAGCAAGAAGGTTCTGTAACATAATAGAGTGGGTTCGTACCTAAGGATATAGTGCCATGGTCATAAGGGCATGCAAAATGCAAACGGTGGTGAACCTAACCTATATGCCAGTATAGACGTTATACCTGAGATCAGTACGAACGGTTCAATCCAAAGGCTGAAATGGTGCTGAAAAACGGTCTTCTACATCACAGATTAGGTCAGAAACGGTCCAAAATGGTTAGAAACGGTCAAAACTATAGAAAAGGGCGTAAAAATTTTCAAATATTTAAAAAAAAAATTCTATAAATAGTAAAAAATAGAAATCATTTGAAACTTTTACCCACTGGAGCTCTGATATTCAACTGCAAATTCCAGGAGACCCAGCCGGCAGAATTCACAACCATCTCTTCCAGGTATTTACTCATGTTCTCTGCTTGCATTTCAATACAATTTTTACAAGTTTTCATGGTCAAATGAATTTTTTAAGGCCAAACTTACATGAGCGCTACAGCCCACGTGGGTATCGAGGCTTTTTCCGCGTATAGGGCTGGCTATACATGGAAAAGGGACTGGAAACCGCATACATATGCGCCTATTTTCAAAATAGCCGCATATGACGCCGTGCATAAGGATTTTCATGAATCTAATGGACATTTTGGTCAATTTCTCATGCAGGATGGTGCTAGAGTGGCGAGAATGCGAGCATGGTGATGTAGAGGAAGCAGTGAGGGCTGACAGAATGGCTCAAGAAGATCTAAGAAGATGTGGACTCTACAAGTTTTGGTGCCTAGGTGGCTTTAGGGCCAAACCAAGGCTGCTACAGATGCTCGTAGACTACTGGGATCCAGACTCAGAGTCCTTCCAGCTAGATGGCATGTCCCTCACCATTGAGGTGGAGGATATCTACTTTATTATAGGTCTATCATGGCGAGGCGAGATGGTGAACCTTCGTGCTCGAGGAGGGCCAGGTCAGGGGCTGACTATTGACGAGTACATAGCTGTGTACTGCTGCCCAGAGACTGAGAAGGTGGGGAGCCAAGTTCCCACCAACGCTATACAGGTACTGGGCCTAAAGGCCATACTACTGACACTGGGCAAGATAGCAGGCTTAGCATCACTCCATCAGGCCTCTCAGCCACTGATGTTCTATGCGGTGGAGTGCATGACACCGACCATCTATGACTGGAGCACTTCCCTACTAAGCAACATGAAACATCAGCTTAGTGAGTGCAAGGCAGGTAGGATACGGAACTTCGGGTTTAGCAGTATCTTGAGCACATTTTTCTTCGAGCGTGTTCCACGATTGAGCCCTAGAGTGGATGTTCCTCTCCACGGGGTTCAATATCCAGCCTAACGACGTTGGGCAGACGCGATGCGCAGACTGGGGGGTGGTAGGGTGGCCAACCCTTATCCAGCAGACTTTTTTCGATGGTGGTGACGACAGATTGTTGCCATAGAGGACTACCCTTATGTAGGAATAGACTTCCAGGGGGACCCGGACATGCCATTACCACCAGGATCAGCATATGGAGACATAGGTAACGAATCTCGACCCTTACTCTTTTTAAAATTTTTGAATTATTTAATTTTTTTGTGTTTTCTTGATTAATTGAATAAAAAAGACATGGTTTTGGGTGACAATACATAATGACATCTACCATTCATGTGCAGATGTGGGGCCACGACGACTAGAGAGCTTCCCACATCATAGACGGAGGGGAAGAGGAGACGATATCACCGGTGTGGATGTGGAGCGAACGCTCCAAAGCATCCATACCAACTTCGTGCGACTGACTCACAGAATTCCCATTGCGCAAGTCGAGGACTTGCCTGAGGCTATGTAGAGACAGGTGGTGGGTGTACCACGCGCATGGGTGCGTTTATTCCGGCGGCTAGCTAGAGCCATGGTGACATATCATGATCACAACCCTCATCCCCCTCCACAGGATTAGACACCTGGGAGTGTATCTATTTTGTACTACCATGTATATGATGGTGGCTATCAAAGCCCCAATTTTGTATTATGACATTATGTATTACCACATTTTTTATGTATATAAAAAAGTTTTATGGTGATCGGTTTATTTATTTACATGTGTAAAAAGTGTGTTTATGATTAATTTATAATGAATGAAACAAATGCCAATCTAACACATAGTTAGCATATGAGTCAGCAATTTGATTATAATTTCTTGGAATGTGTATATATGTTATATTCTCAAACTATCGTTCTAACAATCTCACACGTAAGAATCTCCTCAATAACGTCGGATCTCTAACATGGTACAAACCATTGAGCTATGACACTACTAACTCTGAATCAAGACGTACCTCAAGAGAGAGAACACCATGTGAAATGGCATTCCATAGAAGCTCGATAATGGCACTATATTCAGCAACATTGTTGGAAGATGGCCGTAGACATACACCTCCTGAAGACAGTACATGACCCACAGGAGTATAAATCACCCAAGAAGCTGAGGCTAAGTGTTGAGTGTGATGGCTTGCACCATTCGTGAATCCTATGTAAGTGGAAGATTCCATTGACATATGCCACAAGAAATGGAAACTAATCACAAACCCGATCACGATAAACAAGACCTAACTATGCAAAAAAGCTGTACAATAATATACAACAAACAACCTTGGCTAAAGATCATGCATATTATTTTTTAAGATAGAGCCCATTTCTAGGCTCTGCCAAGACTGTCCCTTCGTAATCCACTAACTCGTAGGCACCCTTCTCTAATACACTCTTGACCACGTAAGGACCATGCCACATAGGATTGAACTTCCCTACCCCCAAGGGTTCTTTCGATTGATACCACAAAAGGACCAAGTCTCCCTCACTAAACACTCTCGGACGAACAGACTTATCGTATTGGGCCTTCATGCGACGCTTATTAACCTCTAGAGTCACCAAGGCATCTCTGCGCTGCTCATCGAGTTGCTCAAGGTGAACCAAAAGCTCCTCCAAAGGTGAAGTGTCTGGTAAGAGTTCCACGGCTAACTTCAATGAAGGAATCTCGCATTCAATTGGCAATATCGACTCCACTCCATGAACAAGCTGATATGGAGAAAAACCAGTGGCAGTCTTTACCGCAGTTCGATATGCCCACAAAGCAAGGTACAACATAATATGCCAATTCGTCTTGGTTTGTGCGATGGTTCGTTGGAGAATGGACTTAAGTGATTTATTCACTACTTCAACATGTCCATTCACTTGAGGATAGTAAGAAGAGGAGTGCTCTTGATTATATCCTAACTTGGATGCCAACTCTTCCATCATACGGTTATGAAAGTGTGAGCCATGGTCAGTGACAAGCTCTCTCGAAATCCCGAACCTAGAGATTATTTGGTTGAATACGAAGTGAGCGCCTGTCTCACCATCGGATTTTACTGTAGGCATTGCCTCAACCCATTTCGTGAAGTAATCGACAGCCACTATGATATGATGGTGCCCCCCAGCCGAAGCTGGGTTGCAATCCATAAAATCTAGGCCCCATTTGGTGAAGGGACCGGCGGTTATAATAGGGTGTAACGTGGCAGGCTTCGAGCACATGTTACGTGTGAACACCTGGCAAGGGTGGCACCTCTTGACCGCTTCAATACAATCCTTGAATATCGACGGCCAGAAATATCTTGCTCTCAAAATATTTTGAGCTGTAGAAAGCCCAGATAAATGACCACCACACGCCCCTCCGTGGCAATCATTAAGCACTACCTCAGCCTCATCATGAGTTAAACAACGTCATAAAAGGGAATCTACTCCATGGCGGTACAAAGTATTGTCCACTATGAGGTAGTTCTTGGAAACATGACGTAATTGATTTCGCTCATCTCGCGAGAGGTGAGTAGGGGTCCTCTGCGTTTACAAATATACTATGATATCACCGTACCATGGTTCAGCCGTTGAGATCAAGAAAATGTGTTCATCAATGAACGTATCTTCACATACTGACTCCTCAGCCTCGCTCGGAAAATCCGATATGAGTTTTGCAAAGATTAAAGATTTCTTCGATTTTGCCGAAACAAATTCGAGATCAAACTCTTGCAGGATGACAATCCATTTATTATATTTTCCCCCAATCATCCTACGTGTGAGGACGAACTGAAATGGATTGACATGTGCAACAACCAAGGTCTGGCGAAGGAGAATATAATGTCTCAAACGTTGCACCGCATGTACGGTAGCTAAGGCAAGCTTCTTGACATGAGAATACCAAATATCTGCGTCAATAAGGTTTCGACTCAAATAATATATGACATGCTCCTGGAGTTACTCATCCTCTTGAACCAAAACCATCCCAATCGTCTCTAAAGACGTGGCCACATATAATAGGAAATCATGGCTATAATCCGGAGGACTAATCACCGGGGTCGATGCTAGGGCTCGCTTAAGTGCATCGAAGGACTCCTGGGATCGCTCATCCCATTCAAAGGGAGTATCCTTCTTCAGGAGATGCATGAAACCTCTAGTCAAATTGGTGAAATTGACAACAAATCTTCGTAGGAAGTTTTCCATGCCTTGCAAACACTGAAGATGACGAATATTTCATGGGGGAGACAACTGAAGTATTGCCTCAACCTTCAAAGGGTCGACTCTTATACCCTCTTTCAAAACAATAAATCCTAACAACCGACCTGATTTCACGCAAAAGATGCACTTATGAGGGTTTAATCTAACAGCATAGTGCCGTCATCTTTCAAACACCAATCTCAAGTTATAAGAATGACGCATCCTCATGCGAGAACGAGTAGCGAGGTCATCCAAAAATACTTCAATAATGGACTTGAGATCGTGGAAAATCAAGGTCATTGCCCGCTGAAAGGTAGCTCCGGCATTTTTAAGGCCGAAAGGATTTTTTCGATACGCAAATGTTCCCAAAGGACAAATAAATGCAGTCTTATGTTGGTCCTCGGGTTTAATTTGAATCTGATTATACCCGAAAAATCCGTCCATAAAGGAGAACACCTCGCTACCCACACACTCATCCAAAATCTAATCTATAAACGGTGTGGGGAAGTTATCCTTAGGATAGGCATGATTTAAATCACAAAAATCAGTGCATATACGGATCGCTCCCTGCTTATTATCCACCAGAACGGGGTTTGAAACCCACTCCGTCAAGGGAACGGGATAGATGAAACCAGCTTTCAATAGATTCTCTATCTCTGCCTTTATGGCGGGTGCTTTCCTAGGATTTACCACGCGTAAACGCTGTCGAACAGGCTTAGCGTTGGGGTAAGTATTAATTTTGTGTTCGACAATCCGAGGGTCAATCCCTGGCATCTCATCATAAGACCAAGCAAAAAAATCACGGAATTCCTTGAACAGCTCGGTATACTTGTGAATCTCATCTTGGGAACAATCCGCCCCAATGTAGACATTCTCAATTGTACCAGGGTTGTGAGAAATGTTGATAGGCATAGTTGACAATATGTTTGCCATGTTTCCATCAGCCATCTAACCAGGAGAGCTTAATGGAATCATGGGTCTACCAACTTTCTATCTAAGAATCTCCCTATAATCCTCATGCTCCAAAAGGTCAAGCTCTGGAAGGAAATATGATCTATGATGAAGTTCCTCCCATGGGGGCTCGACTCCTGACATAGCCTCAATAATTTCTTCATCTGAAGGGAAAACCGTATCAAGGCAGTCGTGGGCATGAGAAGACTATACTGCCCATGCCGGCAGCACATAGGGGTCTTCCTCCTCTATTCGTGAAGAAGAAGAACAAGGCTCTGTAGCAGACTGAACATTAGCTTGGTAAGCTATCATGACTGTAGGCAACGACACACTCGTCTCAATGGCCTCACTCGAAGGACTCGGTGAAGGAAGAATCCAAGGATCTCCCATATGACTTGTGCGAAAAGGCACTGATCTCGTAGACGTCGAAGCACCATCGAAACTAGATCCTATCATGAGGACGGGTGCAGGACAACTAAAGGTTCCCATGAGGGACGGATACATACCTACACCCACACTCCTAGTTGCCGACTGGGAATGTTCGACTTTCGGAACCGAAGCTTCCGAAGATGCACTAACAGGCGGATTCTTGAATGCCATCTGATCAATCGTTACAATCTTCCCATTATGAGGAAAGCATACAATGTGAAACATGGAAGATGCAATGGCTTGCATACTATACATCCAATTCCTTCCCAGTAAGAGATTGTAGTCAAGGGGCGCATCAACCACCTCAACCTCTATCGCAACGGTCTTCCCTCCCAAACGGACTTTAAGGGAAGGAAGGATACCGTGCGGCCTAAATGATCTCCCATCAAAATCAGTTAACATGGTCGTAGACTTTGACAACTCAGGAGAACCAAGACCCTTCCAACAAGACAAAGACATCACAGAAGCAACAGCGCCCTCATCAATCACTGTGCGCTTGACGATCATATTAAGACATTCTACATGCACCAAAAGGGACACATAGTAGGGCAAGCGAGGATGATGTCCTGCGGTTTCAAATTTGATCACTAAGAAAGAATCATCACCATTCACACCAAGAGCGGAAAGCAAAGCCTTCCTTTGCAACAAACAAATCTAAAGCACTTCCAATGCATACATCGCACAAGGAGTATGGCCCAAGTCCTCGACAACTGAATAATTCTGGGCAGCTCGGGCATTTGGGTTATGACTCGAACACTTAAGTACCCCCTTAGGAATGCGAGGTGCAGCCTCAGGTTTATCCGTAGGTTTCTCAATACGCAAAGGGGTTCTTGGTGGATCAGGTTCTTTGCCTGGGTTGGGTTGTGACGAAGAATAATCTTTTGCACGTGTCACAACTTTCGCGGCACGAACCATATTAATGCACCCACGACCACTAGTTTCAGGTGGATCTTCATCACTAGATTGATCATGGGACTTCGAGTTCATATTCTGGTTATGCGGTAAAGGGTTCGTTAACATAGCTGGGCCCTGTGCTATGAACTTCGAAGCTTCATCCATCCTAAGGCACAAGTAAGTGAGGTGATCGTCCTTACAAAGCTTGCAAGGAAACTTAACCTTACGTTTATTCTGCTTGTCCCCCCCAGCATTTTTATTGTTTTTATCATTATTATTGGCATTCTCATTCTTATTCCCACCCTTCTTATTATTATTGTTTTTACCCTTTTTTCTATTCCGTCTGGGTTGCTGGTTACCCTTCTGGTCGGACGATTGCACAGCAAGTACATTCGCCGCTTGGGCAGGCTGAGACGAAGCCGAAGCTTGTCCTGAGGCAGATTGGTTGATAGACAACTGAGCAACTTGTTTCACAACCGAACCTGCAGGTTTCTTACTTGCACTACCCACAATGCCATCGGCATGTGGTCCAGGTTTGACCTTGGGATCGAAACTAGAACGAGGAGCGTTAGGTATAATCTCATATAACAAACCAGACTGAGCATAGATCAAGTCTAGTTCTTGCGCCCTAAAGATGGCCTGTTCCTCATTCTACACTCCATATGTGGAAACATCCTTTGCGATATATGGAAATAAATATTTGAGGAACCACTCAAGGAGGAACTCCGGCAGTATAAAGGCTTTAATTAATCTCTTCTATCTACGCCACTCCTGAATATGATCAGAAATATGAGGTGGCTTTATCTTGCTGAAATGTCGACAATAGTTCAGTGCCAACATCATAGCGCATTGGTAGCTGGAAGTGATTAAGGAAAGTCATCGCAAGATCGTCGAACAAAGTAAAGGCACCCCTAGGTAACTCTATATACCATTTCGCCGCAGGCCCTGTGAGGGTGCGTTGAAATAGTCTCAAACGGACTGAGTCCTGATGCAATGAATTGGAAGAGCACCATAGGTGGAATGTCGTAACGTGTTCACTCAGATCCTCTCCTGGTTTGCCTTCGAACTTAGGTATATCCGAAGGAAGCTTGGTAGGGACAACCGGCCAAGCCGGGTCATGAGCCACAGGGTCGTTCGTAAGTCTTGATAAGTCAGGTAAATTGAGTGTCACGAGGAAAGGTAGCCTAGGATGATGAGGTCTAGGGACCACTCCCTGGTTCATATAGGATTGATTACCACCATGACCTTGGCCATAGTGACCTCCTCCTGTATGAACCGTATAAGATGGCGTGGAAGTACCATAATGAGGTGGACCTTGACTAGTAGGAGCTACAAAGCCATAGTTAGGAGAGTAAGCAGGTTGTGAATACCCGCCTCCATAAGGTGAAGAGACCTGTCCATACTGCGTCCCATAATAGGGTCCATAGGTCACCGATTGCGATGTCCCATGAGACACTCCATAGGTAGGGATATACATTCCGAAAGTAGGAATATACATACCAGAAGTAGGGATATATGTCGTGGAAGTAGCAATCTGACCTCTAGAAACATGAACATAACCTCCCAAAACCACGGGTGGTATGTAGGCTTGAGACACAACTGGTCTAGTAATCGCACTACGGATCTGACTCGTAGCTATGTGCCGACTCGAAGGACCACGAGAGTAAGGTGGAGGGTTTACATTTGAAGAACTCGGAAGCGAGAATGAAGGAATCTCTGTAAGAATAAATGTACTAGTGCCTATCGTCTCTCGTCTAGAACCTGGAATCCCTATCGGATCACTAACTCTAGGCCTAGGAGGTATATAAGATGGAGCTTCCACCACTGGGATGGAAAGTGCAATGTGACTAGTACTCCCAAACCTCTCCGCAAGGTAAGGCATGGGATTTCCCCTAGGCATAGTGCTAGGTTCAAAATTAGATTCAACATGAAATGTCAAATCGTGCATAGGAAAACCAGTCGTAGCATAACTACCATAGCTAGTACTAGGAGGGTCAAAGTGAGTCTCGGCATCTTCCGGCATTCCATACCAGTAACATGTCAATGGGGAATCAGCCCTAGGGTGAGTAGGTCTATCATGCAAAGATCCTATCTGAGAAATCACAGGACCAAAATCAGCTAGGTCAGGTGAAGGATCGTACGTAGGAGTAAGTTCCCCATCGTCAATACGAATGGGAGGAGGTGGCTCAGGAATAGTCTTTGAATGATCCTCCATGGTGTGTGAATCAGTGTGTGACATAGTCCACCTGGACAATCTAGGCCCCTCTCCCAAAGGAGGAGGAGAAGTGGAAGGCGGAAGTCCTGCTAACCGACAAGAACGGTGCGGAACCGTACCCAAATCCACAATGACTCAACAAAAAGAAAAGAATCTCTATTTACATCAACCCTAGGCCAACTAGCGTGCACAGAGCAATCACTATAAAATCTAACGCCAAAAGCAAGCAAACAGGGGCTAGATAAGTGAGCTCCTGAATGTGGCCAGTATGTCTCTCCTAGGAGAGGCTTGAGAGGCCCTTGTCACCACAAGCGAAGGTTCGAAACCAATTATTGTGGCCCTCAGCTTCAACGCGTAAAGCGACTGTGTTGTTTGACCCCAACCTGGCCAGGACACATGCAGAATAACCTCTACACGTACCCCCTCGATATCCTAGGTAAGGTCACTAAGGTCAACTCAATATAATCAATGCTTAGGTGGACAGTCGTAGGTGGGATTGACTATATGGTCAGGGTAACAAATCCTGAAACTCCCGAAAGAGCCCCCAAATACGAATACAATCCTGGCTATATCGCCGGTGCTACATAGTTACCGACCAGGGGTTATCCCGATCAACAACCGCTCACACTACCTAGTGCTTGACTCCCTTTTGAGAGGAGCTTCCTAAGAACGCTGGTTATACCAAGGATTTCACACACTCCCTGGACAGACACCTAGTTGTTGTTGTTTAGTGATCTTGGAGAATTAACTTTCAATGAACTATTCCAAGATCCTAAAACCTAAGCTTGTTGGTGCACCCTAGAAAAGAAAAGAGTGTAATTCATTTTATTTAGCATTGATTTTAGTTGGCTTTATTACTCAAAAATAGGATATGGTCATGCCACTAATGGTGTTATGACGCAACAAGAAGTAAAATGCACACCTAACCATCAATGCAAATGCATTGTGTCCATGAAAATAGGGTATGCATACTACGTGAATGCACAATTTCTTCTTCAAATGCTGAATGCAAATTTCCCTATATGAAGTCCTAACTATTACTCCAAAGCAAATCTAGATCTAATGCAAGTACAATGCAAAATGCATAATGCAATGCATGATGATAAGCAAATATTTTGGATTTTTTGAAAATAAAGAGATACAAAAAGCAAAAGAATGACTCTACCCACCCCAGACTCTGCAAGCACACATAAACAACATTCCAGCAAAGCACTAAGGCAAAAGGACTCTAATGCACTAATCTCAAACAAAAAATCAAAGATGCCATGACAAGAACTTTCCTAAAGGAAAAAATTTAGGCTAAAAAAAAAAGTTTCTGGTAAAAAACAGAGGTATTAACAGACTCAAGCAGTGCCAAAGGAGACTCAACAACTAACATCATTCACCCAGCAATCCACTATATTCCACAAAAAGGTAAAAACCAGGGTATACGCGACTGTGCGCAGTAAACCAGTGTGTATACGCGGAAATCCCAGGGGAAACCGCGTGTATACGCGACTGTAAGTGACAAACCCGTGTACAGGAAGAAAAAGATGCACAAATTCAAGGTAAACAGACAGGCTGAGACTAAATTCACACCAATCAGGCTCTACCAGGCATACATGCCCCCATACCCGACACAGAAACAAGAGAGAGAGATCAATTCAAATACATTGAATGCCAAGAGATCAACCCCCAAAGGAAAATTACTAAGAACTCCCCATTGGAGTCGCCAATTCTGTTAGTGAGAGAAATTCCTATGGCTTGGGGTACCACAACAGACAGCTAGACTCCAGAAATCAATCTTTCCCAATATGCAATAGAAATAAAGACATATAACACTAAAGGATCGAACCTCGTACCTTATTCCGTACGGTTGAAGTAGATCCCTGTTGAGCTTTCCAATCTTCAGCTTGAATTGTTATAGCATGTCCTCAACAACAAGTACACAATACAAGCATACTATATTTCATGGTGTTAGATCTATTCTAGCATATATAATCAATAATGTATAAGCATTTGACATATTCCAATGGATACAATATTCATTCAAATACACATTACTGGACAAGAAAAGATATTTCTATTAATATGAATCAGAGATTACAAGTGACAACCTCTGATGACACGTCTGCGAACCGGAGAAACTAAATCCCCCACTTGGGCCTCCACCACCTCAATCCTCCATCACTTCGATAGCAAGCTTACTAGAAAAAGGAAAGCTTGGGAAGAACACAACAGTGCTCCAAGGGACAAAGGGATGCAGACTCAAGCATAAGTTCTGGCAACAATGGACTATAGTTTCGTTACTCTCAATTCTCTCTTATGCTTTCAATGTCTCAATGGGTTCCTTATATATCTTTTCAATTGGATACTGAAAGGTCGAATCCATGCGATCTCAAGGCATATGGAAGGCCAGGAGTCATATGAGTCGGATCCAAGTCAAGGAACGCTCCAAAGGATTTTGGATTATGTACACATCCCGATGTACGCGACTATAGAGGGAATATCCGCGTATGTACGCGGTTATCGGGGAAAATGCTGCGTATATCATTTTTCTTATGTTTTTAGGGATGGTCAAGGATACATCAAAAGACAAAAAGTGGTCCATAGGGGCTAATGAGTCTACAGCGGGACAGGGGAAGGCCATACAATGTGTGATTCACCTAGTGTGGTGAAATCCACTATAACAATGCTACGATGCATCGTCAGATGATTGGTTCCTTAATGTACCTAACAAATACGAGACCAAATATTTGCTTTGTTGTGAACACATGGAGACATGTTCACTTGATGGGTGCAAAGCATGGAGTGAGGTACCTAAAGGGTATAGTTGATTATGGGCTCAAGTATGAGTCGAATTAGAAGATCAACTTGGAGGGTTATGTTGATTCAGATTGGGAAGGTAGTTCCATCAATAGGAAGAGCACTTCAGGGTGTTGCTTCAGTATGGGATCAGGTGTGATCTATTGGTTTTAGCAGGAAGCAATCCTGTGTGGCACTAAGTACAGCTGAAGCAGAGTATGTCGCAACTTGTTCAGCTAGTTGTGAGACAGTATGGCTGAGGAAGCTACTATCTGATTTATTTGATCTCCAGTTGGATGCTACTTGTATACATTGTGACAACCAGAGTTGCATGAAGTTGTCAGAGAATCCAGTGTTCCATGACAAGTCGAAGCATATCGAGATCAAGTATCACTATATCAGGGATATGGTACAGAGGGGAGTAGTAAAGCTCCATTATGTTGCAACGGAGGAACAGATAGCTGATGTGTTGACGAAGACATTGGCTAGGGTGAAGTTTGAGTACTTCAGGGAGAATCTTGGTGTTCTCCAAATCGAGGTTTCCTCCAAGGGAAAATGATGAGACCCATAGCCATTCTGTCATGGTGAGAGGATTGGTTCCTTCCATGTCAGATATGAGTGTTGAATTTGTAAGCCATTCTAACAAGTAGGTCAAATGTAAGGGCTGAGCCATTCTGATATGACTGTAGGATTGGTTCCTACATGATCAGATATAAGGGATATTTCCATTCTTGGAATGGAGCTACCTGGTGAGGTACTAGGAATACTTGGTCTAGGACTGAGGGTCGTTCTGATATGACTGTGAGATTTGTTCTCACATGATCAGATATGAGCGCATGGCCATTCTGATGTGATAGAGGGATGTGTTCCCACTTGGTCAGATGTAAGGGCTGAGCCATTCTATCATGGCTAAAGGATTAGGTTCCTTCCATGTCAGATGTGAGTGCTTTTAATTTTGACTTGGTGTCAAATATAAGGGCTACCACTATTCTTGGAATGAGCTACCTGGTGAGGTACCAGGAACCCTCAGTCTGGGACTAAGAGCCATTCTGATGTGACTGAGGGATGTGTTCCCACATGATCAGATGTAAGTGTGGATCCTTTCCATAGATGATAGTAGGTGTGTCCTATCATGCTGGTGGATGTGAGTGCTGGCCTTTCCATAGATGATAGTAGGTGTGTCCTATCATGCTGGTGGATGTGAGTGCTGCGCCTTTTCACAGATGGTAGTAGGTGTGTCCTACCATGCTGATGATTGTAAGTGTTGTGCCTTTCCATAGATGGTAGTAGGTGTGTCCTACCATGCTGGTGGATGTGAGTGATGTGCCCTTCCATATATGATAGTAGTTGTGCCCTATCATGCTGGTGGTTGTAAGTGCTGATCCTTTTCACAGATGATAGTAGTTGTGTCCTATCATGCTGGTGAATGTGAGTGCTGGGCCTTTCTGATGTGATTGTAGGATTGGTTCCTACATGATTAGATGTGAGTGTTGGGCATGCCTTTCTGATGAGTAGGTCAGATGTAAGTGTTGGACAGACCATTGACTTGGTGTTAGATATAAGCACTGAAGAAAGACCTACATGGAGGCTAGGCCTACAACCAGCATGAAAAAGGGCTACCTCTGTAGAACTTCCTGTGATGAGAAGAATCATGAGATAGCACCCATGATGATCCAGCAGTGATGATCTAGATTGAGTAATGATATAGATCCAGTGATGATGATCCATATCAAGTGATGATCTAGATCCAGTGATGATGATCCAGATCCAGATGATATAGAGAAGAAGACTTGTGTTGATAAATTGTGTCGAGAGAATACCTTCCTAGTTAAGAGGGAGTGATGATGTATTTGTAACTTTAGAATGTATTCATCCATATATCTTATGTATTGTACCCCAAGGTTTATTCCAGGATGTGTCTGTAATGTATTTGAGTCATTTCATGCCCTGATGTTCCTATCGAGAGGTTCTATAATGTAACAAGTCATGTCAAGTCATTGTGGGTAACCCTCCTAATGGTCAAGGGTTAAAGTCCCCACAGTTGTGGGGCCCTAGGGTTATTAGACTATCCTAGAGAAGTCGACCCTAGGTGAGTCACTGTAATTTGGGGCAATAGTCCCCACCATTATGTTAAGGATAAACCTCCTTGTTGGTTGGAGGAGGAAAAGTCCCCACAAGTTGTGGGGCACTAGGGTTATTAGACACTCCTAGAGATGTCGGCTCTAGTAATTAATTATTAAGTGAGGCCGACATGTTGGAGTGGGTTTGAAGTGAATGAAATAATATAAATAGAGAGTGAGCCTCTCTATTTATCACACACTCACTCACTCATTGGGGCGCATGAGTGAGAGGAGAAGTTGCTAGGACAAGAGAGAGACTGCTACTATCAAGAGATCATCTTTATGTTTTTGGGTTTTACTTTTGGTGCCGATTCTATCTTTGAGGAAGTTGTTGGGTTTTTTCCTTTATGGTTTCCCCAAGGAAAATCTTTGTGTCTCTTGTCTCTTGTGTTTTATTGCTATGCATGTTATTCTCTCAGTTAAGATCCTAAGATCATAATGATAGATTGAATGATAAAAATCTAACAGAATTTGGTGTAATGAGAAGTATATTAGAGTCCATTTTTTATATTGTGTCCAAGCAACCATTGGCGAGACCTTTTCTACAGGACAACCCGTCGATCAGCACTGAGCCCAGGGCTAGGAACATGCAAGTTCCCTGACTTTGATCAACGTCAACAATGAAAAAGTGCACCAGCAGCTACACCCGATCTAGAGTCTGATGTTGGATCCGAACAAGTTGTTATCCCTAGAGTTGGTTGAGTTGCAGCATGGCGCCGCATTGGAATTGCATTAGAGGAAATTTGGGGTCTAAAATGGGCCTTATAAGAAAACGTGCCAAAATAAGTTTTTGTGAGTTAGAATTCAAGAACCAATAGAATTTCAATAAAACAAGTCAACCATAATGGTTGAATTGACATATTTGTCATTAAAAAAAACTACTTTTTTTGTTCGTATTTTCGACATATCTCATTATGTTTTTACTCAAATTTCGATCGGGAGAGCTCGTTGGATGTGGAATTTGATTCCGCATCCAACGACTACCCACACTGCATACTTTTGATAGACCCCACTACCCCAAAAACAAGAAATACCTGAAAAAACGTGATGATGATGTCATCATCACATTTTTTCAGGTATTTCTTGTTTTTGGGGTAGCAGGGTCCGTCAAAAGTATGCAGTGTGGGTACTCGTTGGATGTGGAAGAAAATTCCACATCCAACAAGCTCTCCCAATCGAAATTTGAGTAAAAACACAGGGAGATATGTCGAAAATACGAACACAAAAAGTAGTTTTTTTCTTTCTTCCTCCAAAATTAATCAATATTATTTTATTATTTTAACTATTATTTTATTATTTTCCTTAGGAGGCCCATTTTAGACCCCAAAATTCCTCTAATGGAAGCAAGGAAAATAGAGTTGACTGAGTGCTATGTTCAATCCAGGAATACCAATGTGAAGTTGCAAAAGGAAGCAGAGGAGCTAGACCAGGTCCGCGTGCAGTTGGCAGAGGAGAAGTTACAAGAAATCAACCAGCTGAAGGCGACACAGGCCGAGTTGCAGCGGAAGGCTGCTAAAGAGATTACTGACCTCAAGAAAGCACAAGACTGCGTGATTGTTGAACAGGCACAGCTATGTGCAAGGTGCAGCAAAGTTGAGCAGGCTATTTCCGATGCTTGTCAGAACATTTTTGACAACACCTCAGCACTCACCCAAGTAACAAAAGGCCAAGTAATTGGGGCAGAATTTAGTTTGGCTTCAGGACACTAACTTGCTGCTCAAGGCCCAGGTACAACTCACAATGCTGCCGGAGCAGGTTACAGAGCGCAATACCTCCATTGAATAAATTATCACTCAGTTCGGCACCACGAAGCAAGAGGCCCAAATGGTTATGGAGGCAACCACTCAATTTTGGCAAAGTATTGTTCAGGATGAGCAGCTTGATCAAATGACCGCGTAGGTGCAAGAGGTAGAGGGTCAGTTGAAAACACTGAAGACGTTGTTGAATGCCATGCCACTGATGGTGCAGATCACTTGGGTCACAGAGCTGAAGGATCTACAGCAAGAACGCCAGAACGCTGGCAAAAGTGTCGCTGGAAGCTTGATGAATTCCAAGAAATCGATGGTACATTAGAGGAAATTTAAACTCAAAATGGGCCTCCTAAAAATAATTAATAAAATAATAGTTAAAATAATAAAATAATATTTATTAATTTTGGAGGAAGAAAAGAAAAAAACTACGTTTTTTATTGTATTTTTTACATATCTCCCAGTTTTTTTACTCAAATTTCGATCGAGAGAGCTTGTTGGATGCGAAATTAAATTCCACATCCAACGAGCACTCCTGATCGAAATTTGAGTAAAAACACTGGGATATATGTCGAAAATACAAACAAAAAAAGTAGTTTTTTTTATGATACCTATCCCCAAATTTATATTAAAGAAGTGTTTAAGACCTATACAGTATTTCAAATTTAAAGCAATTTCATTGGCTAACACATGATGACATGGAATTTGAATCAAAGTTAAAAGGCCCATTTTGAGTTGAAATTTCATCTAATGAATTGGCTGTTAAGGTCATTGCCACGCTTCAAGCCATTCAAGAGAATCAACAAATGGTCGACAACAAGGCTAGTGAGGAACACCCGTTCCAACAAACTTTGACTAATTGTTAGAGTATCACCCGTAAAGTATAGCTATAGGTTCATGAACTTGCGTAGTAGTTTGAAGATTTTAAGAACAAGACTTCGGTACACACCCTGTCGACTTGACGTGGCTTAAGGGAGAGCCACAAAAACGCGTTGGGGGCCTGTTGGCAAGGGGTTTGGGACAAGTGAGTTGTGTAGCGTCGCGGCAGCTGCGCAAGCTCACGTGGTACCACACAATGGAATATTGGCATGATAAGCGGGAAAATAACTATTTTTGAATATTTTATGTATATTTTGACCAAGTGTTGTTGCAATAGGTCAGTAGCATTTAGAAGTCAGTTATTAGATGACCCTCGATGTAAAGGCATAAGCCTATTTATAGATATATTTTGGGGCAATATATGAGGTAGATTCATAGAGATAGACATAGATGAGAAGTTGTGAACAAGTGTATGGCATGCGCGATTGTAAGGGATAAGATTTGGTGTGATCTGTGTTATGGAGACTTTCCTGTCTTGACTGCGATTTTATCTGGGCTCCTTTCTTATGTATGCAATATTCGGTTTTGGAGAAGGATTATGTAATGCAGCATATTTGTGCAAGACTAATATAATATGTGATTGGTAGGGCTCAATTCTTGTCTATTATTATAGATCTTTTGTGATGCTGCAACTCTAGTTTGTTAAAATGACATGTTATAGATGTGATTCAGTTTTCTCCTATTATATCAATGCGATATGTTGGTTTTTAAGTTGTTATAATGTATTCTTGATGTGCTATGATGTTCCTTAAATAATGTTGTGATATTTTGATATTGTATGAGGATCGAATAATTTATGATCTCCCTCCATTGGATCCACATGTCCTCCTTCCTCACTATCGGCAACTCGGTTCTAACAGCTCTCCCTTGAATGCCTCGGGTGAGATCTTGTCTGCTCCGCAGATGTTGTTGGGCAGGGTAAAACCTATCTAGGCTGGTGCTTATGGAGATTGCACTGCATGGCGTCGATAGAGTGGGAACCCCTATCGATGAAGCTTTGTTGGTGGGCTTCACCAACGAGTTGAATTTCTCTCTAATCAAGAATGCACATTGGTTACATGTGAAGTTTTCTCGTTGGTTCTAGATGTACATTATTCCAATTAATAACATGAGATTGATTAGCCACATATTGTTTTAATAAATAAATATGGAAACCATCACGAATTATTATATAAGGAGGTAAGGCCAATTGATATTCTACGATCCCTATTCTAGCCAAAATTTCAAAAGGTCTCACATATATGGGAGAAAGTTTTGCAAAATCCATGGGAGAAAGGTCTAGTTTGTACTTTATAGTTGTTTTATTCTTGTCTGCATAATTTTTATGTCTATCTTGTGTTTCTTTCAATTTTTGTTTTATTTGTCGTACCATTTTCTCCATCTGTGCTAACATGTCTGGCCCTAAATCCATCCTATCTTCTAGATTTCCCCAACTCAAAGGTAATTTACATCTCCAACCATACAACACCTAAAAATGACTCATTTTGAGGGATGCTTGATAATTTTTATTATATGTGAACTCTACCAAATGGATGTAATCCTCCCATTTACTTGGTTGATTTGTCACATACATTCTTAGCATGTCCTCCAAGCCTTGATTTAGTCACTCAGTTTGTTCATATTTTTGTGTATGATAGGTTGTATTGAAGTTCAAGTTTGTATCCATGCCCTTGAACAATGATGTCCAAAATATTGAGGTAAATTTTGCATCACAATTTGTGATAACTATTTTTGGTATCTCATGTAGTATGAAAATATCCCTCGTAAATATATCAACAATATTTACAGGTTTATAAGTTGATTTTACAAGTATAAATGTGTTGGGCCTTACTCAATTCATCTACTACAACCATAATGTATTCATTATGGTTCTTTGTTTTCGGTAACCCCGTAACAAAATCCATAGTTATAGTTTCCCATTTCCATTCAGGAATGGGTATAGGATGCAATAACCCGACTGGAAGTTGATGAATATCTTTAACCTGTTGACAAGTAAACCATCTGGCCACATATTCAACAACTTCTTTCTTCATATTTGGCCAGTAAAAATATTTCTTTGAGGTTATTATAAACTTATGATATAAGGGAATTCTTGTATACGGGTTATCGTGTACTTCTCTAAATATGATATATTTTATATTATCTAGGTACATAAATTAAATTTTTGAAATGTAGAAATCCTATTGTATCAATATGATACAGGATTTATTTAGTTCCAATAGTTCCATAATTACATTTTTCCATCTATTTTTTAAATTTATCATCATTGTTTGATGCTTCCCTCAACAAAGTCTTTGTTGATGTATTTGTAACTTCATAATGTATTCACTTGTATATTTCATATATTGTATTTCATTCATCCTTGATGTTCCTATCGAGAGAATCATTAATGTAATCAGGTCATGTAAAGTCATATAGGTTAACCATCCTTGTTGATCAGGGGGAAAAGTCCCCGTAGTTGTGGGGCACTAGGGTTATTAGACTCTCCTAGAGAATTCAGCCCTAGTAAGTGATTGTCAAGTCGGGAACTAGTATAAATAGAGAGTGAGACTCTCTATTTGATACACACACTCACCCAGCTATAATGCATAGGTGAGAGAAGAGGATCTCACACAAGTGAGAGAGAGAAGAGTTGTTGGAGATCATATTTATGTCTTTAGGTTTTATTACTGCCATTGGTGCTCTTTCTATCTCTAAGGAAGTTGTCGGGTTTTCTCCTTTATGGTTTTCCTAAGGAAAATCTTTGTGTCTATTGTCTCTTGTGTTTGAGTGTTGTGCATGTTATTCTCTCAGATAAGATCCTAAGATCATATTGTCTAAATGATAAAATTCTAACATGGTATTAGAGCTAACCTGAGAAGAAGACATTGTGTAGTTGCAAAATCTAGGGCTTCTTACTTTTTGGGTCTCTCTCCACAATCCATCAACAAAAGGAGGCTAGGATGACTCTCCATTGAAGGGAGCATCTTTCTGTGGAAGAAGAATCTGATTCTAAGCATTTTCATTTTTTGACCTGTCACTACTGCGAGAAATTAGGGCTTTTCACATAAGAGCAATTTTTGAGTGAGCCCAGCATAGGATTTCTCTCCTCATCAAAATTGAATTTTAGAGACCAAGAATGAGGTTTTTGGTTGAGTAGAACTCCAGGAAAGTAAAACCCTAATTTTCCCTAGAACCAGAAAACTAGCACTACAAAAGATCAATTCCAGATCTAGTTTCAGCTTCTCACATTGGTAAGATCTAAATATTTTGTATTTCCATTTGAGGTTCTACGTTAAGATGTCTCATCACACCAAGCTTGTTTAAAATCTTGAGGGAGCTGATAACTTCCAAGCATGGAAGTATATGATCTCACTAGTTCTTGAAGAAAATGAATTGGACTCCTACATCAATGGAGAGGTTCCAGTTCCAGAGGAAGATGAGACTAAGGCCTTACACAAGAAGAACTTGATCAAGGCCAAGAGGATCATTGCTGATTTGATCAAGGATCACCTCATACCACAGGTGTCCTATCTAAAGACACCTAAAGAGATGTTTGATTCCCTAATTAAGCTATTTGAAGGGAAGAACATAAATCAAAAGATGACATTGAGAAATCAATTGAAGAATGTGAAGGTCCAGAATGCAGAGACCATATAATCATACTTTACAAGGGTCTCCTAGACCAAAGAACAACTTGAAGCAGTAGATGAAGAAGTGGAGAATGAAGAAATTTTAATGACCACCTTGAATGGTATCCCTAGGCCATGGGACTCCTTCATTCAAGGGATTTGTGCCAGAAGAAATCTAGTCACCTTCAGTAGACTGTGGGAGGAATGCTCACAAGAAGAAGCTCGAATAGTATCCCAAGAAGAAAAGATGGGAAGTGAAGATCGAACTCTCACAGTACACTCTAAAAAAGGTAGAGTGGACTATCATCATCACAAAGGTAAGAACTCTCACTATAAATATAACACTAGAAGATCAAAACTCAGGTGCTATACATGTAATGAGAGAGGACACTATTCCATAGATTGTCCTAAAAATAAGAATGGCTCTCAAAAGAAGAAGAACTACAAAAGAATACATGATTCTCACACTGTAGAGGATGATGAACCTCCCAGAAAGAGAATCAAATAAGAAAGTGATGATTCTTCAAGTGATGAAGAATATGTTATGATTTCTTCCCTCACAGGAATTGTCACACATGGAAGCAATTATTGGGTTATAGATAGTGGAGCTTCCAAGAACATGACAGGATTTAAGGAATCCTTTGTAAAACTATCAAAACATGAGTCACCCCACAAGGTGAAACTTGGGGGTGATTACCAGTATCCAATAAAAGGTAGTGGTCAATCCTCCTACAAGTTAGATTTTGGAAATTCTATGAAGATGAAGGATGTCTTGTTTGTACCAAGACTAAAAAAGAATCTCCTCTCCATATCTGCATTGGATGCAAAAGGCATAAGGGTTGCATTTATACATGGCCAAGTCCTTATGTGGCCAAAGGGAAAGACTATAGATGATGTAGTAGTGATTGGAGAGCAAGAGGGAGGCTTATACAAGCTAAAGAGACAACTATAAAAATCCTTGGTCCATGACTCAGTAGAGCCAAATGAACTTTTGCATAAAAGGCTTGCACATGTGCACTATAGGGCACTACCACTTGCAAGAAAAGTTGCTGAAGGTATTTCAGAAATACAGGAAAAACATGAAGGTGTTTGCAAAGGATGTGAAAAAGGAAAGAACACAAAGAAGACATTTCCAAGAAGTGAGAGCAAGGAAAAAGGAATCTTGGAAATCATCCACTCCGATGTATGCGGTCCAATGTCATCCAGTTCATTGAGTGGGTATATATACTATGTTTCTTTAATTGATGTATTTTCTAGAAAGACATGGATATATTTCCTGAAAAACAAAGATGAAGTATTCATCAAGTTCAAAGAATTCAAAGCCTTGATTGAGAACCACATAGAAAATAAAATCAAGACCTTTTGATCAGACAATGGCGGAGAATTCACATCAAATGCATTCAAAGAATTATGCAGAGATTCATGGATTAAGATAGAGTTGACCACTCCATATAATCCACAACATAATGGGGTTGCATAAAGGAAAAATAGAATGATCATGGAAGCTACAAGGGAAATGCTTCATGATCAAGATCTTCACATGCATCTATGGGAAGAAGCTTCTAGGACAGCTATGTATGTACAAAACCATACTCCACATAGACTACTTGAGAACAAGACACCAGAAGAAGTCTTTTCTGGCAAGAAACCAAAATTTAGTCATCTCAGAATATTTGGTTGTCCAGTGTACATACATATTCCAAAAGAAAAGAGGACAAAGTTAGATCCTTCTGGAAATATGGGTATGTTTTTGGGATATAGTGAAAGTTCGTAGGATTACAGTTTATACTTCCCAGGATTTAAGAAGATCAACATCAACAGAGAAGTAAAATTTGACAAAGACTCAGCTTACAACAAATCTAGAAAGAGACCTATTAAATACCCTAAAGAAGTAGAAGCACCAAGGATTCAAGATACAATTATGAATGATGCAACTCAAGAATAAGATCGAGAAATAGAAGAACCCCAAGAACCTGTAGATCCACCCCAGGAGAAGAATCCTCACAAGAAGAAACCTACATGGGTACAAGAGGCTATCCAAGGTGCATAAAGATACGGGGCTCCAGAAGAAATGCACAAAGAAAGGAAGAGAACTAGGTCCTACTCCAGATATGTAGCCCTATTATGTGACATCATTGATAAAGAACCTTCCAACTATGAAGAAGGGGCGGGGGAAAAAAATAATTTAAGGATGCTATGATCAAGGAGTACCAGTCGATCATGAAGAATGATGTCTGGGATGTTCTCCCAAGACCAGAGGGGAAGTCTATTGTGACTTCCAAGTGTATCTACAAGATCAAACATGTTGTAGATGGTAGCATAGAGATATATTAAGCAATATGTGTGGCTTGTGGCTTCTCATAGAAAGAAGGAATAGATTATGAAGAAACTTTCACACTTGTAGCTAGATACACTTCCATCAAGTCAGTACTTGCTCTAGATGCAGTAAAATGGAAGATACACTAGATGGATGTCAATATTTCCTTGTTGAATGGTGTAGTGGAAGAGGAAGTATATGTGGAACAGCCACTCGGTTTTGAGACACATGACAGGGAAACTCGTGTGTGTAAATTGAAGAAATCCCTATACGGTTTGAAACATGCACCCAGGATATGGTACGGTAGGATTGACAGCTTCTTGACTAGTTTGGGGTTTACCAGGATTAAAGCAGATTCTAGCCTTTACTACAAGTTTGAATAAGGGAACCCATTGATAATCCTACTATATGTAGATGACATGTTTGTAACAGGTGAGGATGGGTTGATTGTGGACACGAAGAGGAAGCTTGCTGTTGAGTTCAAGATGAAGGAATTGGGTATGATGCCCTACTTTCTAGGCATGGAGGTGTGGCAGAGTGCAGATGGAATCTCCCTGGGACAAGGCCCAATATGCAATAGAGATCCTGAAGAGGTTTGAAATGATGGACTGCAAGGCCATGACCACACTTATGGAATCAAACCTAAAGCAATTGAGTTATGATTCATCAAAGTTGGTTGATACTACGATGTATCGTCAGATGATTGGGTCCTTGATGTTTCTAATGAATACAAGACCAAATATTTTATTTGTTGTGAACACATTTTGACAGTTCCTGACGGATCCAATACATGTTCACCTGATTGCTGAAAAGCATATTTTGAGGTACCTAAAGGGTATATTTTATAATGGGATCAAGTATGAGGCAAATCAAAATATTAACCTGAAAGGTTATGTGGATTCGGATTGGGAAGGAAATGCCATTGATAGGAAGAGCACTTCAATATGGGATCAGGTGTGATACTGTTTTAGCAGGAAGCAATCCTACATGGAACTGAGTATAGCCGAAGTACAGTATGTCGCAGCTTGCTCAAATAGTTGTGAGAAAGTGTGGTTGAGGAAGCTACTATCTGATTTGTTTAATCTCTAGTTGGATGCTACTTGTATATATTTTGACAACCATAGTTGTGTGAAGTTGTCATATAACCTAGTGTTCCATGACAAGTCGAAGTATATCAAGATAAAATATCACTATATCAGGGATATGGTGCAGACAGGAGCAGTGAAGCTCCAGTATGTTGCGATGGATGAGCATATAGCTGATGTGTTGACCAAGCCATTAGCCAGAGTGAATTTTGAATACTTCAGGGAGAAGCTTGGTGTTCTCCAAATCAAGGTTCCTTCCAAGGCATTAGAGGAATTTTGGGGTCTAAAATGGGCCTCCTAAGGAAAATAATAAAATAATAGTTAAAATAATAAAATAATATTGATTAATTTTGGAGGAAGAAAGAAAAAAACTACTTTTTGTGTTCGTATTTTCGACATATCTCCCTGTGTTTTTACTCAAATTTCGATCGAGAGAGCTCGTTGGATGCGGAATTTGATTCTGCATCCAACGAGTACCCACACTGCATACTTTTGACGGACTCCTATACCCCAAAAACAAGAAATACCTGAAAAAACGTGATGATGACATCATCATCACGTTTTTTTCAGGTATTTCTTGTTTTTGGGGTAGCAAAGTCCGTCAAAAGTATGCAGTGTGGGTACTCGTTGGATGCAGAATCAAATTCTGCATCCAACGAGCTCTCCCGATCGAAATTTGAGTAAAAACACAATGAGATATGTCGAAAATACGAACAAAAAAAGTAGTTTTTTTTAATGACAAATATGTCAATTCAACCATTATGGTTGACTTATTTTATTGAAATTCTATTGGTTCTTGAATTCCAACTCACAAAAACTTATTTTGGCACGTTTTCTTATAAGGCCCATTTTAGACCCCAAATTTCCTCTAATGGGAAGTGATGAGTTTGTGTGCCTTTCTGACATGGTGGTATGATTGGTTCCTCCCATTGTCAGATGTAAGTGTTGGGCCTTTCTGACATGGATGTTGGATGTGTTCCTCCCATGGTCATATATAAGTGTTGGGTGGGCCTTTTTGACATGGATGTTGGATTTTTTCCTCCCATGGTCAGATATAAGTGATGAAGAACATGAATACCTACATCGAGGCTAGGCCTACAACCAGCATGAAAAAGGGCTCACTCTGAAGAACTTCCCGTGACAAGTGGAATTCAGAGATGACACCATTTGATCGAGATAGAAGGAGCAGTGATGATGATAATGATCCAGTGATGATCCAGTGATTATATATATTTGATTATGATCTAGTAATGATCTAGATTTGATGATGATCTCATGATGAATACTTGTGCTGATGAATTGTCTCTAGAGAATACCTTCCTAGTTAAGAGGGAGTGTTGATGTATTTGTAACTTAGGAATGTATTCACTTGTATATTTCATATATTGTGTTTCATTGATCCTCAATGTTCCTATTAGGAGAATCATTAATGTAATAAATTCATGTAAATTCATAGAGTTTAACCCTCCTTGTTGATCAGGGGGCAAAGTCCCTGCAGTTGTGGGGCACTAGGGTTATTAGAATCTCCTAGAGAAGTCGGACCTGGTAAGTGATTATCAAGTCGGGAACTAGTATAAATAGAGAGCGAGACTCTCTATTTGATACACACACTGACCCAACTATAGCGCATAGGTGAGAGAAGAGGAGCTCACACAAGTGAGAGAGAGAATAGTTGTTGGAGATCATCTTTCTGTCTTTGGTTTTTACTGATGCCGTTGGTGCTCATTCTATCTCTAAGGAAGTTGTTGGGTTTTCTCCTTTATGGTTTCCCTAAGGAAAATCTTTGTGTCTATTGTCTCTTGTGATTGATTGTTGTGCATGTTATTCTCTCATATAAGATCCTAAGATCATATTTTCCAAATGATAAAATTCTAACAATCTTAAATTTAGATTCATAATCACTAATTAGTACCAAATGCATGTCATGTTATTGTTGGCTTAGTGCATCTGCTACTATTTTTTCCTACCCCTCTATGTGTCTAATTTCAAAATCATAATCACTGAGGAATGCAAGTCATCTAGGTTTGATGGGAATTCAATGTTTTTTTATCAAATAAGTATCATTAACCTAATATTTTTTGTTAGTAACAAAAATTTCTTTCCTACTAGATAATGTCGCCATATCTTTAGGGCATGAATAATGCATGCTAAGTCCATATCATTTACTACATAATTATTTTCATGATATTTTAACTTCTTGGATTCATAATAGATTACATGGCCTTCTTGGGTTAAAACCCCTCCCAAACATTCCTTACCTGCATCAGTGCATACCATAAAGTCCTTAATTGGATCAACAATTTTTAATATCAGTGTTGTCATCAATAAATATTTCAATTTATGAAAGTTGTCTTGACATTGTTAGCTCTAGAAAAATGGAACATTTTCTTTTTTAGAATTGTTATAGGATGAGTTATTCTAGAAAAAAGTTCTATAAATATATGATAATATCCTATTAACCCCATAAAATATATTATATCATGTACATATTTTGGTACATACCATTCTAGTATTTCCTTAATTTTAGCTGGATCCACTATTACTCCCTTTTCCGAGATGACATGTCCCAAACACTGCACTTGCTTTTTATAGAAGACACACTTGCTCAATTTTGCGTATAACTAATGTTCTTTCAACGATTTCAAAACCTTTCGTAAATGGTCCTCATGCTCTGCATCATTCTTTGAGTATACTAAAATATCATCAATAAACACTAACACAAATTTATCCAAAAATTTACTTAGCACATTATTCATCATGTTTGGAAATGTCATAAGACCATTTGTTAAACCAAACGACATTACCAAAAATTAATAGTTTCCATATATTGTTCTAAAAGGGGTTTTGTTGACATATTCATATTTAACTCGTACCCGATGGTATCCCAGCCTGAGGTCAATTTTTGAAAATATTTTTGCTCCACCAATCTGAACTAACATGTCATCTTTTATTGGTAATGAATACTTGTTTTTAATCATAGATTCTTGGTAGGGGATATTTTCTTTTAACTGTAATATTATTTAATTGTCTGTAATATATGCACATTTTGAAAGTTCCATCCTTCTTTTTAATGAACAAAACAGGTGATCCCAAAGGTGATACACGAGGATGAATATATCCTTTGTCTAGTAACTCTTGTAATTGCATTCTTAATTCCGTCAATTTTGGGGTACTAATACAATATGCAGCTCATGATACTGGTGTTGAACCTGACATTAGATATATGGTAAAATATATATCTCGTTTAGGTGGTAATCCAGGTATCTCATAAGGAAATACATCCTGAAATTCCGTTAATATAGGAAGTTGTTCCAATTCCATGTTTGACATTTTGGGCTCAAATTATTTAGTTTTGATGGCATAAAGTTGACACCCTTTCCTAATACATTTTTGAAGTTGTACTGCTGAAATTTGTCATGAAGACATAGGTCTATAAATTCCCTTCACCATATGATACTTACACTCCTTATCGACACAACTAAAACTTTTATGCAAACAGTCGATAGCAGCTTTATGAGATTTTATCCAATCCATACCTATCAAAATGTCATATGATCCTAGAGGAAGTATATTTAAATTAACTGAGGTATCAATGTCATTAAAACCTAATATGCAATATTTAATTATCTCCATGACTTTCCTTTTTACCCCTTGTTGCCAATTGTACCAACCATGCTTTTTTTTGTTTTTTTAATAAGTTTACACTTTTTGACTACTTTTGGTGCAATGAAACATAAACTAGCTTCTGAATCGATAAATATAGAAACATATGTGTTCAAAATTTTACCTTCTACTTCCAACATGGTGGATTGATGATCCACCTGTCGATCTTCCAAAGAAACATTAATTCTAGGTACATTCTTGGATTTGTCATTGACAGTAAAAGCTTCCCACAACATGCTTACAGGATCCATTTTCTTGTTAGGATTGTGCAGTAAATTTCTG
Organism: Pseudotsuga menziesii; assembly: GCA_001517045.1. Taxonomy (NCBI): domain Eukaryota; kingdom Viridiplantae; phylum Streptophyta; class Pinopsida; order Pinales; family Pinaceae; genus Pseudotsuga; species Pseudotsuga menziesii. The sequence continues at coordinate 316,093 of LPNX010657197.1, read as the reverse complement.
TATAAGTGTGATCCGTTAAATCCCCAACATTTAATTTCTTTTGATTCTTTATTCTGATAATCTTTACCCCATTGTTATTAGTTGAACCTAGTCTTTTGTAATTGTTATCAGTATGACTTCTTGTTCCTTTTCTAAAAGGAGAGGGTTTAAACCATTTCCTACGTTGATCCATCTTTTCATTTTTTTTTATTTTGCCAATTTATGCTGGAAATTATGATCTTTGTTTGGACAAATGGTAGCACAACTTGGATTTTGTAATTGCTTCATCCATGGTCTTAGGCATATCAAACTCAATCTTTTCCTTATATGCTAGGGGTAAAAAACTGATAAACCTGTATACCTTAGTTTTTTCATCCCTTAAGTAAGGTACATAGCGTTGTAAATTTATGAACTTGGTTACAAATTCTTCCATGGTTAATAGTCCTAGTCTTAAATCATTGAATTTTTTGGATTTCTCATCATAATATCATTCCGACATTTATTTTTTTAAATAGTTTTTTAAAAACTTTCCAACTCAACTCTTTAATGCATATGTTATTGACACTTTTAGCCTCCTTCCACCATAGAGCATGTTTTCCATTCAACTAAAAAATAGCTAAATGTGCCCTCAAATCATCATCGTATATGTACACTTGAAAATAACGTTTGATATTTAATATCCAAGCTTCAACTACTTCCTCAGATTCTCCATCAAACATGGGGGTCCTTAACTTTTTGAATTCTCCATGTAACTCTACATGTCTTTATTTTTGTTTCATTGTATTCATTTCATCACCTTTGTGTAAATCATGGGGGGTTATAGGAATTTTATTTGTAGTTTCCTCACTACTACAACTTTATACTTCTCCTTTTCTTTTCTTTCCCATACTACAAGAATTTTGACCATTGTTTTTTGATGGGTCTGTCAAACTTTTTAGGATTAGTTTGTTTATTTCTTCTTGATATGATTTGGCATTTATCAGTTTAATATTATCTTCCTTAAGTATTTCCAAATATACCTTCAAAATCCTCATTCTTTCTAACATCTTTGATCGCATTTCTGTGTTACGTTTTGCTCTGAGTTCTACATAGAGACTTGAATTTTCTAATGTTGGAATACCTTCAGGCATTACTTCTTATTCCACAATTTGTTTCGGGTTCTGCCATCACTATGTCTGAGTGTAACAATATTCATTCATTTATTATTTATTATTTATTATTTATATTTATTTTATTTCAATTCATTACACCAAATGACTATCCAGTGTCCCATTAGGTCGAAGTGTTATAACCTCTCTCTGATAGCATTTTTTAACAACCCTTAAATAAAATAAATAACATGAATTATATATATAGAAAGAGTTAAATTTAAAAGACAAACTTACGTATGGTTGATGAAGTTAAAACCCTAGCTACTTGACATTCAAATTTTACTAGATTTTCCTCAAGGTTTCAAGTTTCGGCGGCTTCACTAAATATTTGGGAGAGAACCGAAAGCTTATACAAGAGACTTAATTATCTTATAAGCTAACACATATTTTCAATTGCAGGTACCTATGTTTAAAAGTAACTCTACCTCGAGCATCAAATCTAACACCGATATTGAAGTTAGCCAATGGTGAAAGCGTAGTTTGAAAAATACTATGGGTTAAATTCATTTCATGGAATTTAAAAAAATTTCACATCGGTTGATGGTGCTTTACAGTTGTTTTGCATATCACTTTGGCTATTTAAATTTTATCAAGGTTTTTACCAATTACTTTTACCCATATCCTTTGTCAAAGCAGTAGTTCCCACCACTAGCAGGTTGTTTGGGAAACCTTCAAAGTAGGAACTAATCCCACCAGTGGTGAACTTATACAAGTCTTAATATTAACAAGTTCTTGATTCCACATGAGCTACAATTTTTTTCTTATGAATTTGTTTACATGTTATTCTTTCGACAGCTACACCATCATATCCATGAACGGTATCTATCGAACTCCTCTCGGTTCGAGTATAGCTACAAATTTTGGTTTAATAAGTGGTTTACAGGTTATTTTTTCGATAGCTACACCATCACATCCATGAACATGTGTCTATTGAACGCTTCTCAGTTTAGGTATAATTCAACCCTAAATCCTTTTTCGATTAAACATTAATTTAATTATGCATATGTTTTTCCACATGCAAATGAATCTTGGTTTAATTCTTACTACAAGGTTATGTAAATACACGATGCTAGGTATTCAGTCTGTTCCTTGGTTATCCTTAGAACTAGTAAGTCCTTGGCTAAACTTCTGAATCTATCCTAAACCCACAGTCTAGAAATGTTAATCATGGATATTTGATAACAGCTGACTCAAAGAGGGCTCATGTCAAGTTTTTTTATGATAATAATCTTGTATTTGAAGTAAATTTCGGTACTAATACCTGCTTTGTGTGGGGTTCCATTGAGGGTTGATAGTTTCGAGTGGTCTCCTTATGGATCTAATCCATATTTGGTGGTAGCCTAAAATATTTTGTTTACTCTACCCATCACACTAATCATGTTAAGTTTACTAGCACACTTATATATTTTGTGGCTGGATCAGGAAGATAAGGATTAAAAGGTTGAGAGACAGCAAAGGAATGGAAGACACTTT
>LPNX010657197.1:237468-312928 GCA_001517045.1 Pseudotsuga menziesii | reverse complement strand
ATGGCTACCAATTATTATATTTATATATATTCTAATAGTTTATTTTGAATTTTGAATGACTTCCATAGAATCAATCTCAATAGTACACTTGTCGCATCCTCATCTATTGATGAAAAAACATGAGTACTAATCCACCCAAAGCTCAAATACAAACATCCATCAACATAATTATCACATTAATCTGACGCCATCCCTTCTCAATGTTTAGTAGCAAAAATATAGTCAGATGTCACGAAGAAGGGACCAATTTGAACAAATGTTTTTTTATAAAAATTACATTTAACATTTTTATAAAAATTACATTTAACATTTTTTTTAAAATTACAACTTTACAAAAGAGAAATATTTTTGGCATCTATTTATTTATAAATACAAATGGGATAATCATTTATGTCAACTCCGGTGACATAAATAAAAAAATATGGTCATTATTCATGGAATTATTAAAATAAATTATAAAACAAAATAACATTAAAAAAATATTGAAATAAATGAAAATGAATATATATATATAAACCCAATATCATTTCTCTTTTTCTATTTGGAGCTCATGAAAGGAACTAGTGTGGGAATTTTTGTCAGCGTGTATTAGTTGACCTTCTACGCTCCCTAGGACAACAACCCATGAGACAATAAAACCCCAAGATCATTCATTCAGTAGGTCCATGTTAATGCAAATTCGTTGAGTCGAACCCACCTTATGTATGGTTGTGTAGTTGGAAACCCAAATATTGTTTGAGGGAGAATATCATGGTTATGTAGGTGGAAATATGAAGATTCGTTGAGGAAGAATACCAGGTAGACTCCATCCTATTCCACCAAAAAATTTTAGGAGTAGGGGAGACTAGTCCACATTGAGTGTATGAGTATAGGATACTAGCCCACATCGGCATAGAGGACCCTAGATTTTACCATGTCCTCAGCAAGTGACCTCCCTCAATTATTTTACCAGTGTAACTCCTCAACGTATTGTTTGACATGCTAATAAGTTTTCTAAGACACCTAAAGTTGGAAGAGACCGAAAGCTAAAAATATTGTTCACATGCATGTAACTTATTTCGCTGTAGAAATCCCACTTATATAACCCATTTCATGCTCTATTTAGTGATCATATGGGGATCAATATTGAAATCTCTATTTACTGACCGTAGGAGCGATCAATATCAAAATAGAATTATAAAATAGATTATCTATAACATGTCGTCAAATCAACTGGAATTTCGATAGTCATTGTGGAGAAAATTTCCTCATCAAGGGATATGCTAACAAGTTCTACCGTGCTCTATGTTTTTTTCCTAGTAAGCACTACTTCAGGGGAAACTACTAGTGCATTCTCTGAATAAATTTTGAGAGGCTCTATTGAAAGAACACACTATGCTTCTTATTACTTGGTATCACCACCTTAAAACAGCTACCCTAGAATTCCCATTGTAACAACCCTTAAATAAACAAAATAACAATAAATAAATAACCTTAATTATATATATATATTGAAAAGTTAAATTAAAAAGACAAACTTACCTATGGTTGACGATGTTAAAACCCTAGCTACTTGATTTTCAAATTTTACTATATTTTCCTCAAGGTTTCAAGTTCCGACAAATTCACTAAAGATTTGGGAGAGAACTGAAAGCTTATACAAGAGACTTACTCAGATTATAAGCTAACACACATTTTCAATTGCAGGTACCTATGTTTAAAATTAACTCTACCTTGAGTATCAAATCTAACACTGAGATTGAAGTTATCCAACAATGAAAACATAGTTTAAAAAATACTATGGGTTAAATTCCTTACATTGAATTCAAAACTTTTTCACATCCATTGATGGTGCTTTACAGTTGTTTCGCATATCACTTTGACCATTTAACTTGTATCAGGTTTTTTATCGAGCTTTACCCATCTCCTTTGTTGGAGCAGTAGTTCCCACAGCCAACATGTTGTTTGGGAAACCTTCGATGTAGGAACTTAGTCCACCAGTGATGAACAAATACAAGTCTTAATATTAACAAGTTATTGATTCCACATGATCTACAGTAGTTTGTTTATGAAGTGGTTTACAGGTTATTCTTTTGATACTTACACCATCATATCCATGAATGGTATATGTCGAAATCCTCTTTGCTCAAATTTAGATACAAATTTTTGTTTAAGAAGTGGTTTACAGGTTATGCTTTCGATAGCTACACCATCACATCCATGAACGGGTGTCTATCAAACTCTTCTTAGATCAATTATACTTCAACCCTAACTCATTTTTTTGGTTAAACATTAATATAATTATACATATGTTTTTCCTCATGAAAATGAATCGTGGTTTAATTCTTATTGCAGGGTTATGGAAATACACGGTGCTCAGTCTTCAGTCTATTCCTTGGTTATCCTCAGCACTAGTAAGTCCTTGGATGAACTTTCATATCTATCCTAAACCCACAGTCTAAAAATATTAATCATGTATATTTGATTACCCCCATCTCACAAAAGAGAAACATGAAGGTTATGTTGTGGGTTTTTGGTATTGTACATCATTTACCATTAAAGAATATTGCTATCTGGGGTTTTAGATTTCAAAACCCATACGACTGATTTTTTTTGTATTTAAATATTATATTTAATTCTTGCGCATCCAAAGAAGGAACATTGTTCTATATACATTATCTTTTTGTTTAATGTTATTGTAATTCTTGGTTGTGAATATGGAACTATGAGAGGGTTATTGATGATGTAATGAAGGTTGAACCTGTAAACTTTCTTGTTCTTAAATAATTATAAAAGATTCGTATTCTCATTATATCATCTATTTCACCTCTCTGCTCATATTTAGGGTCTACTATTAATTATGTGTTTTGGGTCAAAGTAATTTTTTGTTATAGAGTTTATTTAATTTTTCAAAACACTTCATTTTAGGGTTTAACTGTAATAACTAGGGTCATTTTAATCGGTGATCTTTTAAATCAACATAAATAAGAATAATAAATAAAAAGGGTTTTGTCGATTTTTTGGTTGTTTGATTTTCTAAATAGATTATACTCACGCTTTTCCAAGCAATAATAAGAAAATCATATAAATAAGGGTGAAAAATCATGATAACAAATTCAACATCCGTTCTTTCTTCAAATTTTAACTAGGAAATCAACTAATACAAAAATATTACACATTACAACTTAAATAATAAAAGGTTTAATCTTTTAAGAAGCATATCTATGTAATCCGGAAATCGGGGTCTCAACAGCTATACTCCACCTAGCCTCGGGAACTTGGAAGCTTTCAATCCTACAATGTTCCACCCCCTTTCCCAGACTCTTAGGTTTAAAACTTGTTCCATGTAGATTCAAGTTTCCACCAGTAATTAAAGGAAGTTATTTGCTCTAGAACCTATCATTCTCTGATGCTCACTAATGGTTCTAGTATAGAGCCTAACATCCAATAGATGTTTTCTAGCATATCTACCCTATCTCATTGATAAATTAAATAGAGCCTTCACCCTTGTGATCTCTAGTATCTCTCCTTTCTTTTATTTCTTTTTCCTTTCTCTCTTTCTGCATGATTTCTCCTCTTTTCCTAGGACTTTATAGAAAATAACTAACTCCCCTTATTACTAACCACTTGTCTTTGTAAAGAATGTTGAGGATTTGGTAACTGTTTTAAACCCAATTGTATGTCAATTAAGCATATAACTGTTTAAACTCTCAATTTCAGAATTATTTTCATATAAAATTTAATTCACTTGTTCCCATCACACATAAATTAAATAAAATAGAAAATGCAATGAGGGGGTATTACAATCCTCCCCTGCTAAAAACCTTGCAATGTCCTCGGTGCTTATTCAATATTATTAATGTTTGGAAATAAAACATGAAAATTCTGTCTCATAATATCCTCTCTTTCCCAAGTAGCTTATTCCATTATATAATGTTTTCATTGTACTTTAACTAGTATAATAGTCTACTTCTGAAGGTGAATTTCTCTCTTATAAAAAATGCACCTTGTTTCTACGTGAAGTTATTCCTCTGGTTCTACCTATACATTATTCCAGTTAATAACAAGAGATTGATCAGCCACATATTGTTTTAATAAATAAATATAGAAAACATCATGAATTCTTATATAAGGAGGCAAGGCCATCTAATAAGTTACAGGCCCTATTCTAGCCAAAATTTCAAAAGGTCGAGCATATATGGGTGAAATTTTTGCATATATGTTATCAACCCAACTGGCACTTCTCTGTCCAAATGTCGGCATTCCCTATGTTGGTACACAAAAGGACATTTTAGGATTTAATATTGTCAAAACACTATAGATGGGAATGACATGAGATGCATTTACTTTTCAACCAGCCTACCATATTATTTTTCTAAGTGTTGATTGGCATACACAACTATCTTCATTGAAATTCGTGTGCGTACATGACTATCTTCATTGACAACTTGCGTACTATACGCGACTATCTCCATTTCAACCCGTGTACATGATCATATGCGGGTTTCCTTTAAGCAACTCGTGTGTCATACACGGGTTGCCTATATTAATAGTCACGTACATCCCCATTTGACATTACAAAATATAATCATGATTAATGGAGATTATTTGGGCCCTAATCATTAACTACCCCAACCATCTCAACCTCCTCAACCTTCGAAACCACTCTATTTACCAAAGTATAAATAGAGGCCTTGGGGAGGGAATTAATCAATCGAGTTTGGAGAGCAAAGTTATGCTGGTGATATATCTTCAGAAGTCTTGGAGCAACACAAATCAGAGTCCTTTGGTTGCAGAGAAGTCCTTTTCTCAGGCGTTGGGTTGTACACTTATCTCATTCACTGATTGTTAATAAAGATAATTATTCTTCCAACATTGTGTTGAGTCTCTTTTATGCATTATGGTTGATGAATATATTTGATTAAGCACTATATATATTGTTTATCTAACCTATCATATATACATGTATAATATTGTACTTTGATAATTTTCTCTTTGCAGGTGAAGGAGGTGCATCCCTGAAAGCTTTAGATAGAAGCAGAGTGAAAGAAGATAAAGCTTAGATCAACCGTCGGTAATCAAGTGAGTCCAATATTTCTTCCTATTTCCTTTATGTACTTCACTAAAGATACTTGTCTACAATTTTAGAAGTAAGTTGGTAACCCTAGACCCTAGGTTACAAGGGTGTTTAATCCTGAACAACAGAACTAGTGACTCCACTGAGGAGCCCAGCCTGCTGTGGGTTAACTTTGTAGATCCTTGCCCAGTCTTTGCTTTGATTCAGTGTGTGGTGTTTTGTCTTGGTTCATGCTTTTAGTGGTGTTTGAAGACCTTTATAATTTTTCTTTTTGTTGAAAAATTTTACTCCTGTACACGGGTTGTTGTGCTACACAGTCGCGTACAGAGGTCTGTGTATGTGGGTTGTTGTATTAGATAGTCGCGTACAGTATGCGGGTTGCTCTTGTGAACATCCACGTACAAGTCTGAGCAACAAAATTTTTGGGGTTGGCTTACTTGTCCCTATCCTTCTATGGATTGTCTTCCTTAGTGGTCTTTAGTACTGGCATTGCACTATAGGTTTGATTGCCCTATTAACCATACTTCGTGCTTTTTGTTAAGCCCTTGGGTATTTATTGGTTGGATTGTCTTTCTTTTAGCATTTTGAAGTGGATTTTCCTATTGGGTAATAGGTCAAAGTGCCGGTTGTCTGAATCAGTGATCAGGGTCTTAGATACTGCATATACCATATCTATTTCGAATAGTGTTGGTTTGTCACTTGCCTTTGATTGATTTCAGTGATTTCTATTCTTTGTGTCTTCCCAGCTAGGTGCGTTCCAAGTCTTCCTTAGGTGGTTGATTTTTGGTTTTTATAAATCTACTTTAATTCATTTTGCTTACTTTATATAGTTAATTATTCAAGCATACTCAAGAATTTTGCATTTAGGTGCATTAGTAATCTTTGAGGAATTTGAAAAGTGAAAAGAAAAGCATTGAAAACATTTGCATTTGAATTGCATATGGTAGTTTTACTTTCAGTTTTTAGTTTATATTTACAAAAGAAAAGAAAAAGAAAAAGAGAAGCTTGTTTTAAGTAGTGATCATTTGCTTTGAAATTGATTTATATACCTTTTTTTGACATTTATTATCGAGTCAATAACATCATAGTCTTTCACTCCACTTGCCTTCTGAGTAAAAATAGCCCTTAAAATGAACGCTATAATTTAAAACTTATTAGTAATTTTTGTTTTATAGGACCATACACCTACTAGCTTAGGCTAGACTTGTGGGATAAGAAGTCTAAACTCCCCATAAGTACTTAAATTCAGACATAGTGGGCCATTCAATAGGTAAATCTTTCTCTTTATTGATAGTATCTGGGAAGCTCCTCTCAAACGAGAGTTAAGCACGAGGCCGCGTGGAGGCATTGGACTGAGGAGATAACCCTTTGATTCCTTGTCAAAACATAGACCAAGGTTTTTACACATTTGGGGATTCTGTCTTAGACAGAGTTTTGGGCTCAGCTACCTTGCCCATGCATACGAATCAGGCTTGTGACTCACCCCCAGACTAATGGTATAGTTAAGGTAGCCTCTAGTCTCTTGAAATCTAGGGTTTATAGATAGGTAAACCAAAAGGCTATTTTTGGTTCACCTTGGACGGGATTGGAAGGTAACCCTTGTTGAAAGTGTAGGATGGTGGTGGGTGATTCCTCCACTTGTGCCTAAGAACCTCTTCAAGGATGTCGAGAAACTGTCTGTCAAATTTCTTCAGGAAAGCATATCTTGTACCCTTTGTGATTGTTGAGGCTTTAAGAACTTTTTGTAGTAATTGCTCTGTAGTTTGTCTCTGTTTAGCCGACCTTAGGGTTTGAATAGTCAAATTTAAAACTTTGGAGGACCAAGCTATCAGAAGGTCATGAAGGTTGCAAAACCTTCCTCCGCTTATTACATTAGAAGCTCCACCTCTCCCTCAAAGGCAGAGATTAGACACAGACAAATATTTTGAACCGATAGGAGTTAGTGAAGTTCTGGGTGAACCAAAACTTAAGGCAAACCATTTTAATTTAAACATAGTTGAGATATAAGACTTGTAGGTTGATGAGTTTGCAAGGAATTTTAATACACCTCTAACTGACTTAAATGATCATGTGATCATTCAGGTTCGTCCTTTCAATCCACCCGTGATTGGTGTCCCTGTGGGAAGAATAATGTCTACTGCAAGAGAAAGTTCTTTTATTTCCACCTCAACCGCTCCGGCTGAAGGGGTTCCACCTCCCCCGACAGGTGCCCCTAGATCCAGTATACCTACTATGCCCCTAAATCTAGCGATTCGAGTGGTTCAACCACCAACTCCCATAAGTCTAGCAGGTGCTTCTAGTGGTATGGTCACTAGGATTCCTAGTGTACCTACAGTTCCTACTTCCTTCGCACACACTACCCAGAGCAGTCCTATAGGATCCTAGGCTTTTGTCCAAGGATTTCCTTGGAATGGGGGGAAAATTCCCCTATCCACTCCATACATAGGCCCAACACCCCCATATGTAGGGGTGTAGTTTGGAAACACTAACTGTTGGGGAGCGCGCCTTAACGGCCACTAATTTTGGTAACTCCACGGTTTTTGTGGAAGCTTGTAAGCGAAGTTGCGACTCAAAATAGTCTTAGGGGTGTCGGGGTTGAGTCAAAGCCCTCTTTTTGTAATTGTCCATAATTTTTGGGTGTAAGCCCATGATTTTGTAATAGTGCACTTGTATAAATAGCCACTCATGTAAAGATGTCAAGGGTATCTAATGAGATGAGGATCATATGATGCGAAGAAGTTAGATCTATTTTTGCATTTTAAGGTCAAGTCCCAGCTGTGTGCATGGATGACATCTGCAGCTGTGTGTGCAGAGGGTTTTTGGTAAGGAAAGGAACTGCAGCTGAGTGCACAGTTAGAGATTGTAAGAAAGGAACTGCAGCTGAGTGCGCAGTTAGAGATTGTAAGAAAGGAACTTCAGCTAAGTGCGCAGTTAGACTTGAAGGACGAATCTGTTGGTGAGTGCGCAGATCAGAACTGTTGTTTTGTAAGAGTGGAATAAAAGCGCAGTTTTGTGGATGTAGCCCCTACACTGGGGCTGAACCACGTTATATCTTGTGTTGTGGTTCTTTTGTGTGGTTTCTGTTATGTTTTGATGCTTTTGATAAGTAGGTGAATTCTAAAGTAAGATAACTGTTACATATTAACTTCACTGTGAATTCCCAGTTAAGGGTTAAGCAAGTAACTGTATGTTTATCTAACTACAAAGCTAATTAAGTGAATATCGAAGCTCTATTTGGTATAAATATTTGTTGTTAAGGATAAAGGTACAGTAATATCCCTCTTCTTCTTGCAGAAACTTGATTCTGCGGCACCCCATAGCTGTTTCAGGTGAGACTGCAACCTGTTCACAGGTTGTTGCCAAAAGGGCCAACACTATGGGTCTTTTTGTTGGTGCGAAGTTAAAGTATAAACCTCGGGTCTACCCTTTAGCCCAACAAATTGGTTCCGTTTCCGGTTGAACAGTATTTTCTCAAGAGGGATTTACGTTGTACCTAGAGGGTTATGTTTTGGAGACCCTCAGTGAAATAAATTGGTGACTGGATTGAAGAGACCTATTTGAAATTTGTTGAACAAGAAAACAAGGATCCTCGTCGTAGCTCGGACGACTTCTTGCAAAGGTACATTTTTTCAGATGTTTATGAAATTTTCTTTGGTAGTATCCACATAGAATTGCACCAGTGGCTATCCAGGTTGACAGAAAGAAATACAAACTTCAACGAAGATCGGTTTCCTGATTGGACCCCCGCAAGAATTAACATATTGAAAAGAGTGAACAAAGCGATATCACGAGCTGTTGATTTCTGGACAACGCGAACCCTTGAAGCATTTGTGATAGAGTTTGCCATCGACACAAGTACCTCTTTTAGAGAAGCTGAGAGACAGTTTTTCCAAGGACCAAGGGGTAAGTACCTAAATTCATTTAGTCTGCAAATTAAAATGCTCTTGGCTGAGAAAGGCATATTGCTTATAGAATCAGATTGCTAGATTTATTTTTACTAACTTATGTTTGGAAGTGAAAGTAACTTCGATGAGCAAAGTGGTTTGCTGTGAAGTGGTAAAAGATACAAGAGAAACCTAGAATCCTATACCCTAGGCCAGAATACCGAGTATACACCATTAATTCTAGAAGACCCTGAATCTGAAGAAACCCCTTCTGTTAGAAACCCTCCTATAACTCCGCCGCGAAGATCTGTTACCCCTGAGAACCCGTCCCAGTCTGAAAGTAACCCTAGCCCAAGTATTCCTGTCGCAGGTTAGTCTACCTCAGCAAGTTACCCTCCTCCTCCCCCTCCCTCCCCCCCTAGATCTAAAATGGCCCATATGACTGATGACATCAAGCTCCTAGTCTTCAAAGGAACTGGATCAGAGGATCCAGAATAGTTTTGGTTCTTATGTGAAGCTGTGTGGACTGCGAAGAATATTATGGATCAAGATATAAGGAGAGCGTAGATGGTCACTTCTTTCAAAGACCGGGCTTTGACCTAGTTTATGAAGTTTTCCAATACTCATAACCATGTCTTGGCTGATATTAAAGCAGCAATGATCAAAGAGTTCAAGAATCCTAAATCAGAGTCACATTGTATAACTGAACTGAAAGAGATTCAGCAGAGGGGAGGTGAATCAATTTGGGACTTTGATCAGAGGTTCAAAGTTCTGCTAGATCAAGTCAGTTTTACTATTGGACTAGCACAACATAAAGAATGGTTCATTGGAGCTCTATTACCTCATATCAGGTCTCCACTTATGCAACAGAAGGTTGTTGATCAGCAAGAGGCTTTGGAAATTGCCATGAATCTTGAAACAACTCCTGTCGGAGACAATTCTGGCATAGCCCAGATATAGGTGTAGTTGGCAGAAATGGCTTTGGAGATTCGTGACATGAAGAAAGGAAAATCTGTTCGAGAGGAGGTTTGATGTACCCGATGCAAGACAGAAGGTCATGACAAAGAACAGTGCCCTGCACTAAGAAACTACCTGAGTACTGGTGCACCAAACCCATTTAACCCGGCTATCCTATATTGTGAGATCTATAGAACAACTGGCCAGCATCGACCTAAAAATTGCTATTTCCTACAAAGATATGTTCAAGTACCTAAGAACCCCTACTATAAGTTTTGTAAGTCAATAGGACACAATGAGGATGAGTGTCACAGCTTTGACCTCATGAGAGAGTGAACCTATGATGTTTACAGGGTACAAAACAATGCACAAGGCAATAATGAATATGGATACTGTGGTGGTAACTCAGGTCGAGGTAATTTCAGTGGTCGTGGTGGTATGCCTGGAAGAGGTCAAGGCCAGGTTGTGTGCTATAACTGTAATCAGGAAGGACATCTAGCTAGAGACTGTCGAAACCCAACTATGACATGTCGATATTACAGAGTGGTAGATCATGTTATTGAGCAATTCCCACAGCTGATAGCTAAAATACAAGAAAGAAATGGTGCTCCTACTCAGAATATTCAGATGATTGTTGTAGAGCAAATACCTGTCCCAGCCATTAACGTTGTTACAAGGAGTGGAGCTACGATGCAAATGCAGAACAAGGAGAAACATCCTGACGAGGCTTGGGTTTGTAAGACCCCAAAGAAACTTCCAACCTTTGATGTGGGAAGGGAAAAAGAAACATTTATGGAAGCCAAAAAATACTTTGTTGATCCGAACACATCAGTAGCACCTGCTCAACAGCATCAACAATAGTTACAGTCTCAGGAAGCTTCGATGGATAAAGTAAGTACACTGTCGTCATTTTTACAGAGTTGTATGAAGCTCTTAAGAAATCAGAATGCTTTAAATGAGTTACAGAAATTTATTGCTTCTTGCGAGCCTTAGCGAAGCTCTGGTAAAGAAAAAATTGTTAATAGAGTTAGAAGGACTGGAAGAGAAATGAGATTGCATGCTTAGATAGGAGAGTATGAAATGACGAATATCATTTTAGACCTGGGATCAAAAGTAAATGTCTTAACTAAGCAGACATGGGAACAAATGGGAAAACCTACCCTTGAATGGTCCCCTATATAGTTGATATTAGCCAATCAGTAGAATATTGTGCACCTAGGAAGATTCCCTAGTGTCCCAGTAGACATTGATGGAGTTAGTACCTTATCAGATTTTGAAGTCATTGAAATAATTGATGATAGCAACCCCTATCCAGCGTTGCTAGGAATTGAATGGGCAATAGATAATTATGCAGTAATCAACCTTAAGAGCAGGCAGATGAATTTTGAAGGTAAAGGATTGAGAGTCATGGTACCCTTGGACCCTTCTCAAGGAGAAAGGTACACAGAGCCAGTCAGAGATGAAGATCAAGATGTTCTGGATCATATCTACAACATCACAGCTAAAGAAGAAGACTATGTTAACCCTACTCCTGAAGGTATAATGGACTGGAAGTGTGATAGTTCTTGCATGACTGATTCAGATGAAGGCTTAGAGAATTGGCAGAATAGACTTTATGAACTACATGGACATCGATGTACAAGAATTACCAAGTCTTTCAGATGGCTTGGCTCACAGACAAGAGTCTTACCTATTTTTGATGGCTTGACAGACCGCGAATATTTTATTTTTGCAATTTTCAAAGCAAGTACCAGATTCACAGAAAATGGAGACTCTAGGTTCAGCATTCAGAGCCACAACAGCCAGATGGTGGAATGGTAATAAAAAGCATATTCATAGTTGGGAAGTTTGTCAAAATTTCCTTTGCCTGAGATTCATGGATCAACCTCAAAAGGTGCGAAGCAGATTTAATGGTAAGACTAGCCCTCAAGAACATTTGGAACAATGCTACGAAGCATGGAAGCATGTACCTCATGAGGAATGGGTACATAGGTTTGTGCACACTCTGGAACCTATAGCAAAGAATTGGTATGCGGAGTGGAGCTTCGCCATGGTACTGTAAGTTGGGATAGTCTTGTTGATAGTTTTGTGCTGACGTTTTCTATTAATGAGGTTTGTCCTGCTTTGGATGCAGCTATTAGGTTGATCCATACTAAGGTGTTTGATGATAAAGAAATAGCAGAGCACCAACCTGATTGGAAGGCACAAGAAGCTAATGCAGTAGAATGTTATAACCTTGTAATTGACGAGGATGAATACCCGCACAATATTAACATTCCTGAGTCAAATGGACACTGCAAAGTACATGGAACAATAGTCGAAGCACCTAAAGTGACTCAGCCCTTGAAAACAAGGTAAGTAAACAGTGGATTAGAAGAAAATCCTAAGTACGCTACCATTGGAGATTATTGGGATGAATAAATGGTGAGAAAAGTGACCCAACTTCTCCATGAGTATCAAGACTTATTTATGACGAAGTTCTCAGAAATGAAAGGTATCCTTGGTGATATAGGAGTGATCAAAATCCCTTTGAATCCTGTGAAATAGCACCCTTATAGGTTGAACCCTAAGTACAAAGAAAAAGTCAGGATGGAGCTAGATAACATGCTCGCTGCAGGAATCATTGAACCTATTGAAGATTTCGAATGGGTCAGCCCTATGGTGGTACAAGAAAAGAAGACCAAGGGAGAAATCAGAATCTGTGTTGATTTGAGGAAGCTGAATGATGCCTATTTACATGATCCTTTTCCTACTCCCTTTACAGATGAAGTTTTAGACAATGTCGGAGGTCAATAAGTGTATTCCTTCACTGATGGATTTTCAGGTTACCATCAGATCAGAATTTCTCTAGAGGATCGACATAAAACAACCTTCGCTACAAAAATGGGATCTTTCCAGTATACAGTTATGCGCTTTGGATTGAAGAATGTACCTTCTATGTTTTCCAGAGTAGTCATATCTGCATTTAAGGAATTTATACATAAATTCTTGGAAGTTTACTTTGATGATTGGACTATCTTTGGGTTACTAAAAGATCATATAGCCAGTTTAAGACTTATGCTGGACAAGTGTAGATAGCATTAGATTTCATTGAACCTGAAGAAGTGTATCTTTTGTGCACCTTTTGGAATTCTTATAAGTCACATTGTGTGCAAACAAGGATTGATGGTGGATCCTGCAAAGATAGCCATTATCGTGAACTTGCCACCTCTGAAGTCTATTAAGAAACTTTGCACTACACTTGGTGATACTGGATATTATAGGAAATTCATCAAAGGATATGCTCAGATTACAGCCCCTATGGAAAAGCAATTGAAGAAATATATTAAGTTTGAATGGACACCTGAGTGTCAGGAAATCTTGGATATTTTGAAAGAAAAGATGGTAGCTGCCCCTATCTTAGTATTCCCTGACTGGAATAAGGAGTTTCATGTACATGTTGATTCATCCTCCATTGCTTTGGGTATATTATTGGCTCAGTCAGGTGAAGGTAATACTAATCACCCTATTGGTTTTGCAAGCAGAAAATTGTCCACAGTAGAAAAAAATTATACTACGACAGAACGAGAAGGTCTAGCTATGGTTTATGCCTTGCATAAATTTGAACATTATCTGTTAGGATCTTATTTTAAAATTTTCACTAACCACTCTTCTTTGAAGTATTTGGTTAACAAGCCTGTGTTAGGGGGAAGGATATCTAGATGGCTGATTCTGTTTCAGCAATATGACTTTGAGATCATAGTTAAGCCTGGAAGACTTAACTTAGGGTCTGACCACTTATCGAGTCTCGAGTCAGGAGAAGAGCCCACTAGTTTGGACGAAGGTATTCCTGATGCCCAGTTGTTTGCCATTCAGATGGTT
The DNA here is from genome assembly GCA_001517045.1 of Pseudotsuga menziesii. Lineage (NCBI taxonomy): Eukaryota > Viridiplantae > Streptophyta > Pinopsida > Pinales > Pinaceae > Pseudotsuga > Pseudotsuga menziesii. The sequence continues at coordinate 299,170 of LPNX010657197.1, read as the reverse complement.
GATGACTATTTTCAGGATATTGTTCAGTACTTGTCTACAGGGTTTGCACCTACTGAGATGACAACACAACAGAAGAAGCAGCTGGTAGTTAGAGAAACCGACTTCACTTTGATAGTAGGCCCGCTATATAAGATGGGACAAGATGAAATATTGCGCAGATGTGTCCTGGAGCATGAAAATCCATTGATTTTAGTTGAAGCACATTCTGGAGCAGCAAGAGTTCATTATGTAGGAAAAGCTACAGCTCAGAAGATCCTGACAGCTGGATTGTGGTGGCCTACGATTCATAAGGATGCAAGAGAGTATTGCCACAGCTGCGATATCTGTCAGAGGATAGCCAAACCATCTAGAAGGGATGAGATGCCTCTGGTTCCATAGGTAACTTTACAAGCATTTGACAAGTGGGCTATTGATTTTGTTGGACCTATCAATCCCTGTGCAAAGAAATTTGGTGCAAGATACATTATTACAGCAACTGATTACCTTACTCGTTGGGCCGAAGCTCAGCCAGCCAAGAACTGTAGCGCTACTACAGCTGCGAAGTTCATCTTTGATAATATCTTGTCAAGATTTGGGTGTCCTAGAATTCTTATGAGTGATCAAGGATCAGATTTCCTAAATAAGACTATTGAAGCATTGACCTAAGAATTTCAAGTATATCATCAGAAGAGTACTGCCTGCTGTTGGAATATAATAAACCCACTCATAACTTAGGATAAAATAATTAATCATTATTGATAAATTATTCACTCACTAGCTTAATTAGTTGTCATCCATTTGCACCTTAAATTCAATGCATGCCATCTATATCCTAGGAATGATTTATTTCTGATTCTGGGTTCATCTAGAATTAGTATATAGGACCTTACAGCAGATTCTGCTTTTTCTGTTTTTTCTGCTTTATCCTGCTTTTCTATGGATAAGATAAAAGCTAGTCAACTAGGAAACTGGGAGATTTTGTTTCCAACCCATACTTCATTAGTTTTTCTCCATTAGCATGTTATTTCCATCTCCTTGACAACTCATTATTTTGCCAACTCGTGAGGTGCTTGGTAGATTGGAAAGTGCTTTATGGGGTTTATCATAATTAGTAAGCCTGCTTTTATGAGCTAGTTTGAGTTGTCTTCATGCAACTCCCTTTTCCTTTATAAGGATGTATTACCTATGTAATAATATCAATTATCATTTATTGATCATTCATTAATGTGTGTTCATTAATTCTTCTTCTTCTCTCCTTATGCTAATTCTCTACAATTCTCTATGAGGTTAATTGTGTGCCTAGATACTTAGCCAGTTTATGAAATTCCTTATGCCATCAAGGCTTTAGAATTTCTACATGGTATTAGAGCTAAGGTTCTCAAAGTTCAAGTTCTTCATGCAATTAGAGCTGAGGATATCAAATCTCTACATGATATCAAATCTTTGAGAGTTCATTAATTAATCCTTCTTTCCAGATTTGCAGGTTTATTTTGCTGGTTCAACTTCGAATGGATTCAAGAATATCAGTTCCTCTTATTTCTCCATTCACAAGCTATACAGAGTGGAAACTGAAGATGATTTCGTATCTAAAGAGACAAGGTCTCTATGATATATCTATTGGAGCTGGTGAAGAATCTTATGAAGAGCCAAGTGATTGGTTGAATGACTGTGACAAAGAAATTGGAGCTATTTTCCTATCTATCTCTCCATGCATGCGCTACCTTATTGATTCTATTGATTCCCCAATGGATCTCTGGACAACATTGGATAGATTTTTGCCAAAAGGACAATGAGGATCCTTCTAGCTATGTGGAGAGTGCCTCTAGATCCTCAATGATTTCTCTCTCTCAAGATGTCTCGACCTCTACAGTCTCTGATGAAGTTGATCATAAAGAAGAATTTTCTCATACAGTTCCTATTGCTACTACTCTCTTTGATTCGAATGCTTCCTCTTTCAATCAAGAAGCAAATATTGAAGAGCCATCTTTTTCTGTGTCTTCTGAAGTAGAATATCTTGATTCATCTTCTCATGATGATGTTGATGAAAAATAAGTGACTAATGGAGCTTCTATTACTATTGATGATTCACTCACACATTCAGTGTTCTCTATGTCTTCTATCATGGATTCTGAGATCCATATGCAAGACCTCTCACACCTTGTGCATGCCTCTCTTCTTGATGGTGTGCAACCCAGTGACATATAGGATGTTTGCTTAGCCAAATCAAGTCCTTCCAGTGTTTTTCCACTTACCATACTTGATCCCATGTGCTTCTGCAGCTCCTCCTTTGTTCTTGGCACTCATTCTCAGAGCCTCCTTGAAGATTTTGAACATCACTATCTTTCCTCCTCTCATACCTCTACCATAGAGGATTCTTTACCAGTATATTCCCATGAGTCTACTATTGTGTTTATTTGTGATCTCTTGGATTCTTTGAAAGCTAGATCAACCCATGGAGCCCATGCATTCCCACTCTTTGATCCCATGCCTTCTCTATGTTCCTACATGATCACTTGCACACATCCTCTCTATGTAAATGAAGATGGAGACATGATACATTCGCTTGAACAATTATTTCACCTATCTGGAACTCATTTCATCTCTACTGGTTTGAAGTTCAAGTCATATCATCATCTTGGAGCTGATTACAAGTCTCAAGATCCTTCAGTATTTCCTTCACATCATTGGATTTCAGTTGTTCTACATGGTCCCAGGTTCCAACCTGCAGCTGTCCTTGATCCAGGTGAGCAGATTTATCTTCTTCCCAAGAAGAAGATTCCTCCAGACATCAGTATTTAGCTTGGAGCAGCAGCAACACCAGCAATTCAACATTTTTGGTATTGCTTTTCATGTCCTTTCTTGAGGGAGGATTTCCCCCTTGAGGTTTTGCCTCTTTCCTCATTTCTTTGGACAACATAAATTGTAAAAAGGGTGACCATAGCTTTATTGCTGGGCCCTATATGCATATATATTTCTGATTAGTTCAGGAATATCATCATAAAGTCAGGCTTAAAAGGGGGTGTTGGAATATAATAAACCCACTCACAACTTAGGATAAAATAATTAATCATTACTGATTAATTATTCACCCACTAGCTTAATTAGTTGGCATCCACTTGCACCTTAAAGTCAATGCATGCCATCTATATCCTAGGAATGATTTATTTCTGATTCTAGGTTCATCTAGAATTAGTATATAGGACCTTACAGCAGATTCTGCTTTTTCTGCTTTTTCTGCTTTTTCTGTTTTTTCTGCTTTATCCTACTTTTCTATGGATAAGATAAAACATAGTCAACTAGGAAACTGGAAGCTTTTGTTTCCAACCCATCCTCCATTAGTTTTTCTCCATTAGCATGTTATTTCCATCTCCTTGAAAACTCACTCATGCTTTTCCCAACTCATGAGGTGCTTGGTAGATTGGGGGGTGCTTTATGGGGTTTATCATAATTAGTAAGCCTGCTTTTATGAGCTAATTTGAGTTGTCTTCATGCAACTCCCTTTTCCTTTATAAGGATGTATTACCTATGTAATAATATCAATTATCATTTATTGATCATTCATTAATGTGTGTTCATTAATTCTTCTTCTTCTCTCCTTATGCTAATTCTCTACAATTCTCTGTGAGGTTAATTGTGTGCCTAGATCCTTAGCCAGTTTATGAAATTCCTTATGCCATCAAGGCTTTAGAATTTCTACACCTACTATCCTCAAGCAAATGGAACTATCGAAGCCTTTAAAAAGATCCTTGAGCATGCTCTGACAAAGGTTTGTAATGTTAACAGAAATGATTGGGATCTTAGAATTCCAGCAGTACTATGGGCTTATAGAACCACTTGCAAGAAGTTGACAGGCCATACACCTTTTAGGCTGGTCTATGGACAAGAAGTAGTTATGCCCATGGAGTACATTGTTCCTAGCCTCAAAATATCTGCCTTCACAGAGATGGATGACCCAGCTATGTTGAAAGAAAGGCTAGCAAAGATGCTAGAACTAGAGGAAGACAGATTCATTGCAGGTTTCCAACAGCAAGTATAGAAAGCTAGAGAAAAAGCATGGCATGATAGACACATTAAGAAGAAGCAATTCCATATTGGTGATTGTGTGCTCTTGTACAATAGTAAATTCATGAAGTTCCCAGGAAAATTCAAAACACATTGGAAAGGACCATACATAGTTCAGGAAGTTACCGACGGTGGTGCAGTCCAATTAGCTAAATTGAATGGAGAAATTTTACCTTCCATGGTGAATGGAAGTAGATTAAAGAAGTACAGGGACAAGCCTGGACCCCCTAATCAGAAGTAACAACAATAAGGAGAGTCTAAGTACCAAGAATAGTTGAAATTAGGTACTAGAATATAATGAAGCTGTTCTCAAAGATACAAAGTATTGAAGGCTGTCAAAGTTCGAAGGTCAAAGTTCAGTTGGCGCTTGGGTCAGGATGGGTCAAAGGTCAATATTGTGTCGAAGGTCCTCATTGTGACGAAGCTGAAGTTAGTGGTTGTGTCGAAGAAGAAAGGTCTATCGCAGCCTAAAATGTGACTAATGGGACAAACTAGATTTGGCAGCGCCAGCACGTGAGCTGCCTTAACTGCTTCTAATGATGAGATTTTGGGAAAATCTAGCGCCATGTGAACAGGATTTACCACCTCTCCAACAGATTTGGTGTCCTTAATGCACCATGATGGTAGATTTTGTCATGGAATTCTATAAGAATCCACATAGGCCTGCGACTCCTGCATTACACATTTTCTTGAGTTATAGTTAAGACCATCTCGAATGATCGTGAAGTCCAGGAATTGTTACGAGAGTTCAAGGAGAGAGGTCTGAAAAACCTTATCAGCAATCCACCTGCATCTAAACTCCCCCAGTGCTGCATCTACCTATGCAGACATGTTCAACCAGGAAGAAATTTAAAGCAGAAGTTCACTCTAAACGGAACGAAGAAAGGCACAAACCCTCAGGAAAGACTCCGGAGGATCTTGAGATGTATCCTACTGGCTCAGCAGAATGGAGGCATGCTGTTTGTCTTATGCAAAAGAAAATTGGCATGGAATCATAGGGGTACCATCTATTAAGGACCCAAAGTTGTGGATGGTCAAATGTTCGATAGGACATGAACGGGAGGCAGTTCGAGGGATGGAGTCACTGATAGATTTAGAAGGCCCAATGATTCCCATGACCATCATAAATATTGCGAAGGAAGACAGCAGCATAGGGAACATAGGTAGTCTACTAAGGATGAAAGGACTAAGGATCAAGCAAGCTGCGGCCATGGTAGAAGTAGCAGAAGGGATGACGATGATGACAGGCATATAAGGGAGCAGGAGGGCAGGAAAATTAAAGATGATGGTTACAAAAATGCAGACAGATACAAAACTTGACAGAGTGCAAAAGGAGCTAGTAGAGAAGGAGCAAGCAGCCGACAGCAGTTTTCTATCTTCGCCAACAAGACTCTCCCACCAGACAAGCAGCAGAGTGTCCCGAGATGGGACACTGGTGAGTATTAGGGGCCTGTTGGGGTGCGCGCCTTAACAGTCACTAATTTTGGTAACTTTGCGGTTTTTTTGGAAGCTTGTAAGCAGATTTGCGACTCAAAATAGTCTTAGGGGTGTCGGGGTTGAGTCAAAGCCCTACTTTTGTAATTGTCCATAATTTTCGGGTGTAATCCCATGATTTTGTAATAGTGCACTTGTATAAATAGGCACTCATGTAAAGATGTCAAGGGTATCTAATGAGATGAGGATCATATGATGTGAAGAAGTTAGATCTATTTTTGGGTTTTAAGGTCAAGTCCCAGCTGTGCACGTGGACGACCTCTGCAGCTATGTGCACAGAGGGTTTTTGGTAAGGAAAGGAACTGCAGCTGAGTGCACAGTTAGAGATTGTAAGAAAGGAACTGCAGCTGAGTGCGCAGTTAGAGATTGTAAGAAAGGAACTGCAGCTAAGTGCACAGTTAGACTTGAAGGATGGATCTACTGTTGAGTGCGCAGATCAGAACTGTTGTTTTGTAAGAGTGGAATAAAAGTACAGTTTTGTGGACGTAGCCCCTACACTGGGGGTGAACCACGTTATATTTTGTGTTGTGGTTCTTTTGTGTGGTTTCTGCTATGTTTTGATGCTTTTGATAAGTAGGTGAATGCTAAAGTAAGATAACTATTAAATATTAACTTCGTTGTGAATTCCCAGTTAAGGGTTAAGCAAGTAACTGTATGTTTATCTAACTGCGAAGCTAATTAAGTGAATATCGAAGCTCTATTTGGTATAAATATTTGTTTTTAAGGATAAAGGTACAGTAATATCCCTCTTCTACTTGCAGAAACTTGATTCTGCGGCACCCCTTAGCTGTTTCGAGCGAGACTGCAACCTGTTCACAGGTTATTGCCGAAAGGGCCAACACTGTGGGTCTTTTTGTTGGTGCAAAGTTAAATTATAAGCCTCGAGTCTGCCATTTATCCCAACACTAACTCTTATTGTCAAGGTTTCCAAACTTTGGTTTCTGCTCCGTTCACGAGCTCTCCCTTTTCACTTTTTAGTGGAGGGATACTTGCTCTTGTATTTCAAACCTTAGTTTCTACTAGGGCAGCCAGAACCTCTTATACTGCACCTCACACAAACAATCCTGTGGCTTATGGCTGGAATTCATTCCAAAGAAACCCATCCACTTCACAACCGACAACAGGGGGAAACCCCACCTTCACATATGGGAATATGGGGGCAAGTCCCTCTAATCCCCAAACTAGTACTTTTAATGCTCTGGTTAGAACTAAGCTTTCTTTCCTGGCAATGTTAAACTTTCCAGATTTTTCTAAACTGATGAATGACTTGGTGAGACATGATCCCTCCTAGCCACCCGTCCCTACCAAGCTACCCTCGGATATCCCAAAATTCGAAGGCAAAGTTGGTGACGATCCTGGAGCTCATGCCACCACTTTCCATTTATGGTGCTCTTCCAACTCACTAAAGGAAGATTCAGTTTAGTTGAGGCTATTCCAAAGCAATTTGATGAGTACTACAGCAAAATGGTACATTGAGTTGCCTTCTACTGCGTTTAGCAGTTTTTGGGACATGGCTAACGCTTTACTTAGTCACTTCCAGCTTCCTGTCCAATATGATTTTGGAACGGACTTATTGTCTGCCTTTCGGCAGAACAAGACCACCCATATCTCGAATCACATCTAAGAGTGGAGGAGGTAGAAGAGCCTTATTAAAGCCATTATTCCTCTTGAGTTCTTATTAGAATGGTTCCTTAAATCCCTATTTCCTTATATATCTAAGGACGTATCTACTTCAGGAGTGACGAATTAGGAAGAAGCTATCCCGAGGGCCCAAAAATTGATTTGATATATTCTCAGTCTGGGATCTTATATGAGATTATCCCTAAGGCACAGAGGCCAACACATGATGCAGAGAAACCTAATCCTAGACCCCATGCCGATGGTGTGGTTGGTTTCATGAATTCCCCACTGTAGAATCTTAGGCCAAAAATCTCCATCAGTTGTCTGTCAAACATTCTATGGCGGAGGTAGCAAAGGCTTCCCTCTCACCCCAAAATGCAAATGTTTTTGTACAAACCTATCAGAAGGGAAATCAGCAGCCTGGTGGGAAAAAGAAGAGAGGAAAAAAAGGGGAGGGAAACCAAAACAAGCGAAAACCCACAAACAATGCTGATGGGGGCAAGAAAGAAAAGAAGAAGGTGAAATTCCCATGTAAGTTGTGCCATGAACATCACCTCACCCATCTTTGTCCCCTTATGGAACAATCTCACAAAATGTTAAAATATCAACAACCAACTGTCCTAAAGGATCCTTTTCCCCAAGGACAGAATTCTCCTTCACCTTCAAATGCAGCAAGGGTCACCCCAAATGCCCCTAACCCAAATTATATCAACATGGTTCGATCTCAAACTTTACTATAGACCAGGAATGAGAACTATGAAAAAGAGACCTTGGAGAAGGGTAAGTCAATACGTAAAACTTCTAACCCTCTCGCGTTCGAGAAACCTACCGAAATTATGCCCAAGATAGCGAAAGGTGTCTTTAAGAAGACCTTGCATAATCCTAATGCTAGGGCTGCAGAAAAATACTCCATAGTTGAATAATTAGCCCAAACACCTTGTGCAATGTCGGCTTTAGAGGTGTTAAAGAGTTCTCCCACCCAGCGGCATGCACTCTTAGCAGCCTTAGGCAGTATGGACTCATCAAGTCTCATGGCGAAATTTAACTTGTCTGATGTAAAAATTCACTTACCTTATCATGTATCCTTATCGATAGATGTCATCCATGGTGGAAATACCATTGGAAGGGTAGTTTTCAATGAGAGTTCTTCTACATGTGTTATGTCATTGTTGTGTTGGAAAGCTCTTGGATCCCCAGAGTTGGTCTCGTCAAACACCCTACTTACTGCTTTCGATGGAAGGTCATTCTGTCCTCATGGTATCCTGGTAGCTTTTGAAATTAAGCTGGTAGGGAAAGAGGTGTCTGTTGTGGTAGAGGTGATTGATGCACCTTTGGATTATAATTTGCTCTTGGGAAGAAGTTGGACTTATGCCATGTCTGCTATTGCATCGGTCGTCTTTCGGGTGGTAGTGTTTCCACATGAAGGGAATTTGGTTACTGTTGACCAACTCAGCTTTACTCTAAAAGGCCACATGGAAGCTAATGAGTCCACTATGCCATTGGTTTATCAGGTCAAACTTGATTCAGAGAGCTTAGGGGTTGGAATGTATGCATAATTGATGGGCACATCTGATCTTCCAGCTTTGATTAATTATATAGGTTCTACTAGTGTGGGGAAGTCCATAGCTACGTTTGTTGATAGGACTGATCCTTGGGTTCTCCCTTCCCACCATGAACTTGAAGTGCCCTTATTGGTAGCAGAAGTGGCTTATCAAGCTATCACCCAAACCGATTTTGATCCATTTTCGGTCCCCCTCACAGTCTCAGAGGAACTGGAAGAATACTATTTTCTTGCCTGGGCTAAAAACTCTTTGCATTCTACAGATGGTTTAGATATGGTTTTACCTTCTAATGAAGCCATTCTAGAAGCCATGTGCGGATGAGATAAGATCTATGAAGATATTCACCATCAATCCTATTTTCTTTGAGAGTTAAGCAAGATAGAGAATCAGGAGTTTCATATGAGATTGGCAGACGATGTTGATATGCCCATTAATCCCTTACCAAGGGAAGGAATGCTTGTTGAGGGGAATATGGAAAATATTTCTGCTACCATCCCTATCAACATCTTTGTAAATCCTGACGTTGTGTAAAATATACATATCGGCACAAACTGCTCTCCTGAGGAGATTGCAATCTATACAGCCTTGTTTAAGTAGTTCCGCGACATTTTTTCCTAGTCATATGAGGAGATGCCAGGAATTGATCCATCTATAGTCGATCAAAAAATCTGAACATACCCTGACGCTAAACTTGTTCGTCAAAAGTTGAGACCTGTTAACCCGCGTAAAGCAGCAGTAGTGAAAGCTGAATTGGAAAAAATGCTGAAAGTTGGTTTTATTTATCCCATAGCTTTGACAAAATGGGTATCCAATTCTGCTCCTGTTGATAAAAAGAAAGAGACGATACATGTCTGTACTGAATTTCAAGATTTAAACAAAGCATGTCCTAAGGACAACTATGCCACACCATTTATAGATCAAATTATTGATTCTTGCACGGGAAGTGAATTCTTTTCCTTTATGTATGGTTTCTCTGGATATAATCAAATTAAAATTAAACTGGAAGACCAACATAAAAAAACTTTCATTTGTCCTTGGGGTACCTTCGCATACAAGAAAATTCCCTTTGGATTGAAAAATGCTGGGGCAACCTTTTAGTGGGCAATGAATTTTTCCTTTCATGATATTAAAGCCATTGTCGAACCTTACCTTGATGATCTTCCTACACATTCTCGTAAGAAGATCAATCATCCAGATCACTTGTGTTTAATTTTTGAACGATGCAGATACTATAAGATTCGCTTGAATCCCCACAAGTGCGTCTTCTATGTCGAGTCAGGGAGACTGCTCGAATTCATTGTTTCTAATAGAGGAATTCAGGTGGATCTGTTGAAAGTTGAGGCCATTGTAAATATGCCTTCTCCTCGTTCTATCAGGATGCTTCAGAGCCTGTAGGGGAAGTCCAATTTTCTTCGAGGTTTCATTGTAAATTATGCCATGATTACTAAGGATTTCATGCACCTGTTAAAATAGGACACCCGCTTTGTATGGGATGAAATTGCACAACTCGCTTTTGAGGCATTGAAAAAAGCTTTGTTGTCGGCACCATTGTTGCATCCGCCATATTACTCTAGGGATTTTATATTGTATCTGGCCGCATATGAGTCAACCATAGGGGTAGTCCTAGTCCAGGAGGACGATAAGCTCCAAGAGCATGTCATTTACTATCTTAGTTGTGCTTTAGCCGGACCCGAACTTAGGTATTCCCACGTCAAGAAGTTGGCCTTAGCAGCTATTTATGTTGTTCAGAGGTTACATCACTACATCTTACTGAGTACTACGATGGTAGTGGCAGATGTTAATCATTTTCAGTATGTTTTGTCTCGACATATAGTTGGAGGCAAATTCAAAAAATGGATAGTCATTCTCCAAGAGTTTGACTTGGATTTTTAGTCCGCCAAATCCAAAAAATCCTTAGTTTTTGCTGAGCTCATTGCAGAATTTATAGTAGAGGAAGATGTAGCTATTGAAGAAGACTCATTCCAAGATGAGCACATGTTTTTGATTTCCACCTCTAACCCCTGGTATGGAGATATACTTATCTATCTCCAGACTTTGAAGTATCCTGCAACTTTCTCGTGGGAAGAACGAAGTAAACTATGCCTACATGTCGAGAACTACCTCATCATAGGAGATACTTTATACCATAGGGGGGTAGATTCCATTTTGTGTCGATGTCTTACCCACAAGGAAGTGGATATTGTCCTAAATGATGCCCATAGTGGAGCGTGTGGGGGTCATTTATCTGGGTTAGCAATGGCCCAGAAGATATTATGTACCGGTTATTTCTAGCCCATAATCTTTAAAGATTGCGTGGAAGCCGTGAAGCGTTGTCATCCTTGTCAGCTTTACACCTGAAAGATGTGGTCACATCCCACTCTGTTATTTCCTGTCATCTCAGTGGGACCCTTGATGATGTGTGGGATTGATTACATGATGTGTAACCTAGCCTCGGCTAGGGGGCACAAATATATCATTGTTGCTGTAGATTATTTTACGAAATGGGTAGAGGCAATTCCCACCTTTAAAGCTAATGGGGAAACTGCAGCTTTTTTCGTATTCAATCAAATTATTGCACGATTCGGTATACCTAAAGTGATTTCCACTGACCATGGAAGTCAATACCAAAATAGCATAATGACTCAATTGACCACTATGCTAGGATTTAGACAAGATCATTCATCTTCGTTCTATCCTCAAGCAAATGGTTAAGTCGAGGCTGTTAATAAAACTTTGAAAAATATCCTCAAACGTACTATTACTGCAGCCTCTTCCAACTAGAATATCATGCTATACTTTGCACTTTGGGAATATTGGACCAATGTGAAAACCGCTACAGGGTTTTCTCCCTTCCAACTTGTTTATGGAGTGGAAGCCATTACCATGGTTGAATGTGAAATCCCTTCTTTAAGAATTTCTATTCCTGTGCTACCTGATACGCTTGAGCTGGAAGAACATCTATTACATTTAGAACATCTTGATGAACAACATAGAGGACACCAAACCAAGCTCATAAAAATAGGGTCAAAAGCCAATATGATAAATCGATCAAGCCTTGGATTTTCTCTGAAGGGGAGCTTGTTTTGCTCTGGGACCAAGACAAAGAACACCTGGGGGAAGGAAAATAAAGGTCTATGTGGTTGGGGCCTTATGTCGTATCGAAGGTGCTAAATAAGGGCACATATGAATTGATTGATTTTGATGGGAATAAGCTTCCTAAGCCTAGAAATGGGCTCTACCTAAAAAAGTACTATGCTTAGGCTTAGCACTTTTTCTTGAATTTTATTGTATGTATTTTTATGTACACTAGTTCATCAGTTTGTGTTTTTTATACCATCTGTTGGTTGTTTCAGATGTATTCCGAGAGGTTTGTAGGTTTCGTTGATGGCGCCAGTTGCCACACTTGTAATTTAGATTCAGTTGCATGGGTCATTTATTCACCCTCAGGATAGTTAGTTGCCTCAGGAGGCGCTTGCTTAGGTCCTGCTACCAATAATGTCGATGAATATAGGGTTGTCAGTGAGCTTCTATGGGATACTTTGTCACGTGGTATCCCTCAACTGGAAGTCTGACTGGACTCTCAACTAGTGGTTTCCCATCTCAATCGGGCTTATCAGGTGTGGAACCCTATTCTATTGCGTCAGTTTATGCAAGTTAGGTTATTAGAAAGAAATTTTGAGTTCATTGTATTCAATCATATTCCAAGGAATCAAAATTCATTAACTGATGTATACACTAATTACATCTTGGATTGGCATTTAACACATTTTACATAAAAATTTAGAGCAAACACATAAAAAACATTTGTAAATAAACCGGCAAAAAATATATATGTGTGTGTGAATATCTGTCCATATAGATAGGTCGAGTCTCTGACCCTCAGATCCAGTCATAACTATATAATATACAAAAAATATACAAAATATGGATCAAAGTCCATCAAATGCTCCTAGGTCTAAGCTAGGCCTCCCTAGTCACTTAGACCCCCCCGGTCCCCCCGATCGCCCTGCACTCGGGATTCTTCAGCCTATTCTGTTTCAATGGACTCAACAGCATCTATGTACAGAAGTACTGCTCTGGCTACTTGCCTCAAAAGGTGTTTCCAGATAGGCCAACCACTAGCTCCTACATGATGGCTGGAATGTGCTCAATCCGTAAGGTAGGTACTCTCTAGGTAAGCTTGGCCAGCTTCCCCTCAAGAACCCTAATCAAGCCCTAGTATTCTCCCAAAATAGGACGCACATACATGCATGGATGCCCAGCAGGGAAGACTGGTCCAATATCTGCATTTTGACATTTTAAAAGGATTAGAACTCTTATACATATGTATATATATCTATATTTAAAATTCATAAAAATTTGAAAATTTGAAAATAAAAATTACCTAACTCTCCCCATGCTCCTCCTGGAGGGAGGTCGAGGTCAGCATCACCACGAAAATCCATTCCAGCATATGGAAACTGCTCCAAGTATGGAAACTGTCGCTCCCACCAAAAGTAGAAGTCATCATCATAGACACTCTAGACCGAGCCACCACCTCCCTGACGGAGGAATATATATCCCCACCTACTCAGCCTAGGCTGACGGGGAGAACGAACTGGAAAAGGTACTGCAGGACTCAATCCCAACACTCTCTCAAATAAGAAGGCTACTAATATGCTAGAATAACCAAAATTCTTCCTCCTACCTGTTTTGCAGTCAGAGAGCTATTTTCTCAAAATCGGGATCACCCCCGAGCACCAGTCATATAGGGATCCCTGCATACATTCTATTGCTAGTCTCATCTAGTTTCGAGTTGCAAGGTGAAGTGATGATGACTCTGCAACCCTCACTATAGTGCTCGTCAACACCTGTAAAGGAAATTTGCGTATGTGAACAATAGGGATGCAGATACCCCTCTTTTGAGTTCCTGGCTCGCAGTATATTTCAATATAGTTATGTACACTTAGAGGGTCACCACCTCTGCCAGTGCCTTCCAAGTTCACCGAAGCTCCCCATCGTGATAAACCAGCAATGAAATAGACATCCTCTAAAGTAATCTCCAAAGACTCACCTTGAAGTTCAAACATGCCCAAATCATGATCCCAATAATTTATCAAGAACTCTAAGAGGCAGAAATTGGCCCGCATAGGTGAGGTACATAAAAACTTCAATAACCCACTTTGACGTAAAACATTCACTCTGGGGGCATCTTGAAGAGCTTCTTGGTCGATGTCTTTAATATGTTCTCACTCCCTCCACTCAAGCACCATCTTTCAATCTAATAAACAAGCAATTGCAAACCTTTAGATTCATATAAAATTTTGAAATTTTTACCCTATACATTATTTTTCTACCTCACGCAGTGTACATGACTGTCTTTTTAGGCAGGTCGTGTACTATACGTGATTTTCTTTTGGGAAACCCACGTATAGAATGTGTGTATGTGACTATTAACATACCATACCTGCATACACAGTGTTCCTATTTTGAGGGCGCTTAAAAACTTGCAATTAGGGCTCAAAATTAATAATTGCTTGGATCAAATGAAAGAGCATGGAGTGTAGTTTTACCTAACACTTGCAGTTTTGAGAATGGTCCACCGAATTGTAAACACCAAGCAATCAAAGGTACTAGTATAAACTTGTCTTTTATGGTTAAAAATCAAAATGGTGAGTTTTTATTTATATTTTGAACTATTTATAGAAAATTTATTTCTTAAGTGGGTTTTTTTTCCTGTAGTTCATAATTTTTAAACTAATACCATATCTTTTCTTCCATGTGATAGGTTTATCGCCATTTCTAAGTTGTTTTTTTCTCATATACGATATTTTTTGGTCATTTCACATGCATCTTGCATCTATACCTACTCCATCTTAATCCTAGCATTAACACTTTGACCACAGACTATGGTATTTTAATCAGCTACTTGTCTTTACCATTGTTATTCCGTGGATAGGACCTTCCTCCCATGAGTATCCTCATTTAGAACCTATTTATTGTCTTTTGATACTCATGCTGCAGCTGTAATAGGTTCAGGGGAATCTTTTTAGATTTTTTTCACGCCAAATTGAGCCTCATTTTGGTCTCTTTTTGCAAGTTATCCCTTTATAGGACTCCCCTCCCTTATGTAGTTTCTTTAGGCCCAGGTCTAATTCCTGAAAACAGACTTGACTGCTGAGTAAACTTGTCCGTTCAATCTCGTTAATAAGACATGAATGGGCATCCACATTGATGGTAGGTTATCTCTTTCTCGGACCATGTCGAATAATATGAGAAAGGATCACTCTCTTTTCTACGGAATTGAGAAGAGTATTCTTAGGTACAGTTTTATCACTTTTCTGGACCTGAGGGACTAAAGTTATGGAAAAGGAACACCCGGTATGAGCTCAGTTTTCTCTTTTTCATGCTCTGGACCTAAACATGAAAAAGATTCCGAGTGTACTTTATGTCTTTGTCATGCCCGTTAAACACCAAGAACAAAGCATTGAGTTTATTGTTGTAATCCCCATTTCTCATACTCAAATGGATCTTTGTGAGTGATCTTGCTTTCCTTCACACTCATAAAACTCAAGCTATATGCTTCTCTCAAAGGAGCGTTGGGTAGGTGGTAATTTAACCTTTTTCCGACCTCCCTGACTAAGTACAAAAAAGGTTCACCTTTTCTTCTACGGAAGTTAAGAGAGTTCTTTTGTGGTATGTTTTATACTTTTCTGGCCTCAGGAGACTAAATTGGATGAAAAAGGACCCCCCTGGAGTCTTCTTTGGAGTTTTTAGACTCTCTAAATGTGAAAACACCAAGTGAGCATGTACTAGTTTGGGCTCATAAAATCCACGAATCAGTGACACTACCAAGCATTATTCCCTCTTCTCTTCAAGCTTGTCAAAAAATGAAGAGAGATTCTAGTTGACTTTTCTGGACTCATTAAAATTTAATAGGGAAGGTAAGGAAGAAGTTTTCTTTTGGTTCTCAGTTAGTGGCAGCATGTCGTCCTTGAACATAGCACTCTCCATTTTTTCAATACTCATGTCTCAGTGTTCACTTTCAGTTCAGCTATTACTTCGAGTTTCTTACTCCTCCTCTTGTCAATTCTACATGGGGAATCTGATCATGTATCCTACATGAAAGATAATTCTAGTTGTACTATCTGTAAAGTTAAAATCTGCCTTGGGTCATCTCTGTGTCGTGCTCACTATTTAAGGACTTAACCGGCCTGTGTCTGATCTATATCCTGATTCCATCATTGTCCTATCTATTACTACTTGTGTCTCCCCTCTTTTACCTAGTTCCTAGTCACTCTTTTGATACATTGGAGGATCTATTGCCTTCCTTATCACAGTATGGTTCTACATCAGCATTTCCTAATGACGAAGACCTAGAGTTTTGATGATCGTACCTCAGGATTCACTTTCATTATTGGTGAATTCCTTTGCTTCAGTTGTTGATTATCACCTGTTAGTTGACAATCTGTTGAATCCGCTCTATGTTCGACTTCAATAACATCTATTCACATGGCTTGGATTGTACTAGTTCTTTGGGATTGTTTATGAAGACCTTAGTTTCACATACATGGACTAAGTTGCACAAGATTATTTTGTGGTTACTTACACAGCTTCCAGATCTTTGAAGACTCATCATTATTGTATATTGTGGCTTCGATCCACCTTTGTAATAGACATGGTCTTGTACCCGTACTATATGATGTACTCAAATACTGTAAAGGAGCTATTCTTCTAGTATATTGAACATAGAATCCTAGGATATGAATTTGTATATGACATAATTATGTATTTGTTTCAGGTACTGCCTCTCCTCCATTAGACTTCTAAGTTGTCCAAAGATAATGATTATAATGTATTTCAGCCATCACTTCCCTCTGACCTCACACATTAGGGAGAATCTATTATCAACCCAAATGGCACTTCTCTGTCTGAGTGTCGACATTCCCTATATTGGTACACAAAAGGACATTTTAGGATTGAAGATTGACAAAACACTATAGATGGGCATCACATGAGATGCATTTACCTTTCAACCACCCTACCATATTATTTTTATAAGTGTTGATTGACGTACACGACTATCTTAATTGAAACTCTCATATGTACGCGACTATCTTCATTGAAAACTCCCGTACTGTACGTGACTATCTCCATTGCAACCCACGTACATGATCATATGTTGGTCTCCTTTAAGCAACTCGCGAGTCATACGCGGGTTTCCTATATTAATAGTCGCGTACATCTCCATTCGACATTAAAAAATATAAATCACAATTAATGGATATTATTTGGGCCCTAATCATTAACTACCCAAACCATCTCAACCTCCTCAACCTTCCAAACCACTCTATTTCCCAAGGTATAAATAGAGGCCTTGGGGAGGGCATTAATCAATCAAGTTTGGAGAGAAAAGTTATGTTGGTGGTATATCTTCAGAATTTTTGGAGCAGCAGAACTCAGAGTCCTTTGGTTGTAGAGGAGTCCTTGTCTCAGATGTTGGGTTGTACACTTATCTCATTCACTGATTGTTAATAAAGAGAATTCTTCTTCCAACATTGTGTTGAGTCTCTTTCATGCATTATGGTTAATGAATATATTTGATTAAGAACTATATATATTGTTTATCTAACCTATCATATATACATGTCTAATATTGTACTTGGCAAATTTTATCTTTGCAGGTGAAGGAGGTGCATCCCTGAAATCTTTGGATAGAAGCAGAGCGGAAGAAGATAAAGCTTGGATCAACCATCGGTAATCAGGTGAGTCCAATATTTATTCCTATTTCCTTTCTGTACTTCACTAAAGCTAATTGTATGCAAGTTTAGCAGTAAGTTGGTAACCCCAGACCCTAGGTTACAAGGGTGTTTAATCCTGAACAATAGAACTGGCAAATCTACTGGGGAGCCCAGCATGCTGTCGGTTAACTCTGTAGATCCTTGCCAAGTCTTTTCTTTGATTTAGTGTGTGGTGTTTTGTCTTGGTTCATGCTTGTAGTGGTGTTTGAAGACCTTTATAATTTTTATTTTTGTTGAAAACTTTTACCCCTGTACACGTGTTGTTGTGCTACATAGTCATGTACAAAGGTCTGTGTACACGGGTTGTTGTATTAGACAGTCGCGTACAGTACACGGGTTGCTCTTGTGAACAGCCATGTACAAGTCTGAGCAACAAAAATTTTGGGCTTGGGTTGCTTGTCCCTGTCCTTCCGTGGATTTTGTCTTGCTTAGTGGTCTTCAGTACTGGCATTGCACAGTAGGTTTGATTTCCCTATTAACCATACTTCGTGCTTTTTGTTAAGCCCTTGGGTTTTTATTGGTTGGATTGTCTTTCTTTTAGCATTTTGAAGTGGATTTTCTTGTTGGATAATAGGCCCAAGTCTTGGTTTTCTGAATCAGTGATCAGGATTTTAGATACAGTATATACCATTTCTATTTCAAATAGTGTTGGTTTGTCACTTTCCTTTGATTGATTTCAGTGATTTCTATTCTTTGTGTCTTCCTAGCTGGGTGCATTCCAAGTCTTCCATAGGTGGTTGATTTTTGGTTTTTATAAATCTGCTTTACTTCATTTTGCTTACTTTATATAGTTAGATTATTCAAGCATACTCAAGAATTTTGCATTTAGGTGCATTAGTAATCTTTGAGGAATTTGAAAAGTGAAAAGAAAAACATTGGAAACATTTTGCATTTGAATTGCATATGGTAGTTTTACTTTCAGTTTTTAAATAAAATCTCAAAAATTACAAAAATAAGTCTTAGTTTTCTCTTTCATAGTTGCATTTTCATCAGTTTATATTTACAAAAAAAAGGAAAAAAGAAAAAGAGAAGCTTGTTTTAAGTAGTGATCATTTGCTTTGAAATTGATTTATACACCTTTTTTTTTACATTTCTTATCGAGTCAATAACATCATAGTCTTTCACTCTACTTTCCTTATGAGTAAAAATAGCCCTTAAAATGAATGCTATAACTTAAAACTTATTATTACTTTTTGTTTTACAGGGCCATACACCTACTAGCTTAGGCTATACTTGTGGGATAGGAAGTCTAAACTCCCCATAAGTACTTAAATTCAGACATAGTGGGCCACTCAATAGGTAAATCATTCTCTTTATTGATAGTATCTAGGAATCTCCTCTCAAATGGGAGTTAAGCACGAGGTTGCATGGAGGCATTGGACTGAGGAGATAACCCTCTAATTCCTTGTCGAAGCGTAGACCAAGTTTTTTACGCATCTGGGGATTCTGTCTTAGAAATAGTTTCGGGCTTAGCTACCCTACCCATGCGTACGAATCAAGCTTGTGACTGTTCCCCTAGACTATTGGTATAGTTAAGGTAGGCTCTAGTCTCTTGACATCTAGGGTTTATACACAGGTAAGCCAAAATGCTATTTCTGGTTCACCTTGGATGGGATTCGAATGTAACCCTTGTTGAAAGTGTAGGAGGGTGGTGGGTGATTCCTTCACTTGTGCATAAGAACATATTCAAGTACGCCAAGAAACTATCTCTCAGCTTTCTTTGGGAAATCATATCGTGTACCCTTCTCTATTGTTAAGGCTTTAGGAACTTTTTGTAGTGATTACTCTGTGGTTTGTCTATGTTTAGCTGAAATTAGGGTTTGAATAGTTCAATTTACAACCATGGAGGACCAAGCTATGATAAGGTCATGAAGGTTACAAAACCTTCCTCCACTTATTACATTGGAACCTCCACCTCCCCCTCAAAGGTAGAGATTGGACACGAACGGTTCTTTTGAACCGATAGGAGTTAGTGAAGTTCCAGGTGAACCAGAACTTAGGGAAAATCATTTTAATTTAAACACAGTTGAGATAGAAGACTTGCAGGATGACAAGTTTGCAAGGAATTTTAATACACCTCTAACTGAATTAAACAATACTGTGATCATTCAGGTTCGTCCTTTTGATCCACCCGTGATTGGTGTCCCTGTGGGAAAAATAATGTCTAATGTAGGAGAAAGTTCTTTTATTTCCACCTCAGCTACTCTAGCTGAAGGGGTGCCACCTCCCCCTGTAGGTGCCCCTAGATCCAGTATACCTACTACACCCTTAACTCCAGCGAGCCAAGTGGTTCAACCACTAGCTCCCACAAGTCTAGCAGGTGCTTTTGGTGGTATGGTCACTGGGATTCCTAGTGTACCTACAGTTCCTACTTCCTTCACACACACTGCCCAGAGCGGTCCTATAGGATCCTCGGTTTTTTTCCAAGGATTTCCTTGGAATGGGGGGCACATTCCCCGATCCACACCATACATAGGCCCAACACTCTCATATGTAGAGGTGCAGTTTGGAAACACTAACCCTTATTGTCAAGGTTTCCAAACTTTGGTTTCTGCTCCATTCATGAGCTCTCCCTTTTCACTTTTTAGCGGAGGGATACTTGCTCCTATATTTCAAACCCCAGTTTCGACTGGGGCAGCCAGAACCTCTTATACTGCACCTCACACAAACAATCATGTGGCTTACGACTAGAATCCATTCCAAAGAAACCCATCCACTTCACAATCGGTAGCAGGAGGCAACCCCACCTTCACATATGGGAATATGGGGGCAAGTCCATATAATCCCCAAACTAGTACTTTTAATGCTTCAGTTAGACCTAAGATTCCTTTCCTGTCAACGTTAAACTTGCCAGATTTTTCTAAACTAATGAATGACCCAGTGAGACATGATCCCTCCTGGCCACCGGTCCCTACCAAGATTCCCTCGGATATCCCAAAATTGGAAGGCAAAGTTGGTGGTGATCCTGGAGCTCATGCCACCACTTTCCATTTATGGTTCTCTTCCAACTCACTGAATGAATATTTAGTTCAGTTGAGGCTGTTCCAAAGAAATTTGATGAGTACTGCAACAAAATGGTACATTGAGTTGCCTTCTTCTATGTTTAGCAGTTTTTGGGACTTGGCTAACGCTTTCCTTAGTCACTTCCAGCTTCCTGTCTGATATGATTTTGGAATGGAATTGTTGTCTACCTTCCAGCAGAACAATACCACCCATATCTTGGATCACATCCAAGAGTGGAGGAGGTGAAAGAGACTTATTAAATCCACTATTCATCCCGAGTTCTTATTAGAATGGTTCCTTAAATCCCTATTGCCTTATATATCTAAGGACATATCTACTTCAGGAGTGACGAATGAGGAAGAAGCTATCCTCAAGGCCTAGCAACTTGATTTGATATATTCTTAGTCTAGGATCTTATATGAGATTATCCCTCAGGAACTAAGGAAAACACACGATGCAGAGAAACCTAAGCCTGGACCCCATGCCGATGGTGTGGTTGGTTCTGTGAATTCTCCCACTATAGAATCTTTGGCCAAACAACTTCATCAGCTGTCTGTCAAACATTCTATGGCAGAGGCAGCAAAGGATTCCCCCTCACCCCAAAATGCAAATTTTTTTGTACAAAGAGTCTTAGAAGGGAAATCAGTAGCCCAGTGGGAAAAAGAAGAGAGGAAAGAAAGGGGAGGGAAACGAAACCAAGCAAAAACCCGCAAACAATGCTGATGGGGGAAAGAAAGAAAATAAGAAGGTGAAATTCCCATGTAAGTTGTGCCATGAAGATCACCTCACCCATATTTTTCCCCTTTTGGAACAAGCTCACAAGCTATTAAAAGCTCAACAACTGGCTGTCCTAAAGGATCCTTTTCCCCAAGGACAGAATTATGCTTCAGCTTCAAATGCAGTAAGGGGCACCCCAAATGCCCCAAACCCCAATTATATCAACATGGTTCGATCTCAACCTTTACTACAGACCAGGAATAAGAACTATAAAAAAGGGACCTCGGAGAAGGGTAAGACAATAGGTGAAACTTCTAACCCTCTCACGATCGAGAAACCTGTTGAAATTATGCCCAAGATACCGAAAGGTTTCTTTAAGAAGACCTTGCATAATCCTAATGCTATGGCTGCAGAAAACTACTATGTAGTTGAAGACTTAGCCCAGACACCTTATGCAATGTTAGCTTTAGAGGTGTTATAGAGTTGTCCCACCTAGCGTGATGCACTCTTAGCAGCCTTAGGCAGTATGGACTCATCGAGTCTCATGCTGAAATTTAACTTGTCTGATGTCAAAATTCGCCTACCTTATCATGTAGCCTTATCAATAGATGTCATCCATGGTGGAAAGACCATTGGAAGGGTAGTTGTCAATTAGGGTCCTTCTACATGTGTTATGTCCTTGTCGTGTTGGAAAGCTCTTGGATCCTGAGAGCTGGTCCTGTCAAACACCCTACTTACTACTTTCAACGGAAGGTCATTCCATCCTCATGGTATCCTATTGGCTTTTGAAATTAAGCTAGCAAGGAAAGCGGTGTCTGTTGAGGTAGAGGTGATTGATGAACCTTTGGATTATAATTTTCTCTGGGGAAGAATTTGGATTTATGCCATGTCTGCTATTGCATCGGCTGTATTTCGGGTGGTAGTGTTTCCACACGAAGGGAAGTTGGTTACTGTTGACCAACTCAGCTTTACTCAAAAAGGCCACATGGAAGCTAATGAGTCCACTGTGCCATTGTTTTATCAGGTCAAACCTACTTCAGAGAGCTTAGGGGCTGAGATGTACACATCATTGATGGGCACATTTGATCTTCCAACTCTGATTAATTATATAGGTTCTACTAGTGTGGGGAAGTCCATAGCTATGGTTATTGATAGGACTGATCCTTGGGTTCTCCCTTCCCACCATGAACTTGAAATTCCCTTATTGGTAGTGGAAGTGGCTTAGCAAGCTATCACCTAAACCACAGTTGATCCCTTTCCTATCCCCCTCAGTCTCAGAGGAACTGGAAGAAGCCTATTTTCCTGCCTGGGCAGAAAACTATTTGCATTCTACAGATCGCTTAGATATGGTTTTACCTTCTGATGAAGTCATGTGTGGATGAGATAAGATCTGTGAATATCTTCACCATCGATCCTATTTTCTTTGAGAGTTAAGCAAGATAGAGAATCAATAGTTTCATATGAGACTGGAAGACGACGTTGATATGCCCATTAATCACTTACCAAGGGAAGGAATGTTTTCCAAGGGGAATATGGAAAATATTTCCACTACCATCCTTATCAACATCTTTATAAATTATGACGTTGTGGAAAATATACATATCTGCGCAAATTGTTCTCCTGAGGAGATTACGATCTACACAGCCTTGTTTAAGGAGTTCTGCAACGTTTTTTCCTTGTCATATGAGGAGATGACAGGCATTGATCCATCTATAGTCGAGCACAAAATCCAAACATACCCTAACGCTAAACCTATTCGAAAAAAGTTGAGCCCTGTTAACCCGTGTAAAGCAGCGGCAGTGAAGGCTGAAGTGGAAAAACTACTGAAAGCCGGTTTTATTTATCCCATAGCTTTGACGGAATGGGTATCCAACCTTGTTCTTGTTGATAAAAAGCAAGGGACCATACGCATCTGTACTGACTTTCACGATTTGAACAAACCCTGTCCTAAGGACAACTATCCCACACCATTTATAGATCGAATTATTGATGCTTGAATGGGAAGTGAAGTCTTTTCTTTTATGGATGGTTTCTCCGGATATAATAAAATTCAAATTAAATCAGAATACCAACATAAAACAGATTTCATTTGTCCTTGGGGTACCTTTGCATACAAGAAAATGCCCTTTGGATTGAAAAATGCTGGGGCAACCTTTCAGCAGGAAATGAATTTTACCTTTCATGATATTAAAGCCATTGTTGAACCTTACCTTGATGATCTTCCTAGACATTCTCATAAGAGGATAGATAATCCAGATCACTTATGTTTAATATTTGAATGATACAGATACTATAAGATTTGCTTGAATCCCCATAAGTGTGTCTTTTGTGTCGAGTCAGGGAGACTGCTCATATTCATTGTTTCTAACAGAGACATTCAGGTGGATCCGTTGAAATTTGAGGCCATTGTAAATCTTCCTCCTCCTTGTTCTATCAGGAAGCTTCAGAGCCTGCAGGGGAAGTCCAATTTTCTTCGACGTTTCATTGTAAATTATGCCAATATTACTAAGGGTTTCATGCACCTGTTAAAAAAGGACACCCCATTTGTATGGGATGAAATTGCACAACTCGCTTTCAAGGCATTGAAAAAAGCTTCGTTGTCTTCACCATTATTGCGTCCACCAGATTACTCTATGGATTTTATATTGTATCTGGCCACATTTGAGTCTATCATAGGGGTAGTCCTAGTCTAGGAGGATGATAAACTCCAAGAGCATGTCATTTACTATCTCATCCATGCTTTAGCTGAACCTGAACTTAGGTATTCCCACGTCGATAAGTTGGCCTTAGCAGATGTTTATATTGTTAAGAGGTTACGTCACTACATCTTAATGAGGACTACAACTGTAGTGGCAGATGTTAATCTTTTTCAGTATGTTTTGTCTCGACAGATAGTTGGAGGTAAATTCAACAAATGGATAGTCATTCTCCAAGAGTTTGACTTGGATTTTTAGTCCACCAAATCCAAAAAATCCTTAGTTTTTGCTGAGCTCATTGCATAATTTCTAGTAGAGGAAGATGTAGCTATTGAAGAAGACTCATTCCCATGTGAGCACATCTTTTTTATTTCCACCTCTGACCCCTGGTATGGAGATATACTTATCTATCTCCAGAATTTGAAGTATCCTATAGCTTTCTCACGGGAAGAACGCCGTAAACTATGCCTACTTGCCAAGAACTACCTCATCATAGGAGATACTTTATACCGTAGGGGGGTAGATTCTGTTTTGCGTCGATGTCTTACCCACGAGGAAGCGGAGATTTTCCTGAATGATGCCCATAGTGGAGTGTGTGGGGGTCATTTATCTGGGTTAGCAATAGCCTAGAATATATCACGTGCCGGTTATTTCTGGCCCACAGTGTTTAAAGATTGCGTGGAAGCCATGAAGTGCTGCAATCCTTGTCAGCTTTACACCAGAAAGATGCGGTCACGTCCCACTCCATTATTTCCCATCATCCCAGTGGGCCCCTTCATGAAGTGGGGGATTGATTACTTGATGTGTAACCTAGCCTCGACTGGGGGGCACAAATATATCATTATTGTTGTAGACTATTTTACGAAATGGGCAGAGGCAATGCCCACCTTTAAAGCTGATAGAAAACTGTAGCTTTTTTTGTGTTCAATTAAATTATCGTACGATTCGATATACCTAAAGTGATTGTCACTAACCATGGCATTCATTTCCAAAATAGCATGATGACTGAATTGACCATTATGCTAGGATTTAGACAAGAACATTCATCTTCATTCTATCCTCAAGCAAACGATCAAGTCGAGGCTGTTAATAAAACTTTGAAAACTATCCTCAAATGTACTATTAATGTAGTCCGTTCCAACTAGCATATCATGCTGTACCCTGCATGTTGGGCATATTAGACTAATGTGAAAACTGCTACGGAGTTTTATCCCTTCCAACTTATTCATGGAGTGGAAGTTGTTACCCTGGTTGAATGCGAAATCCCATCTTTAAGAATTGCTATTCATGTGCTACCCAATACGTTTGAGCTGGAAGAACATCTATTACATTTAGAACATCTTGATGAACAGCGTAGAGATGCACTGACAGGAAACCAAGCTCATAAAAATAGGGTCAAAATCCAATATCATAAATTGGTCAAGCCTCAGATTTTCTCTGAAGGGGAGCTTGTTTTGCTCTGGGACCAAGACAAAGAACCCCTGGGGGCAGGAAAATTCAGGTCTATTTGGTTGGGGCCTTATGTCGTATCAAAGGTGTTAAAGAAGGGCGCATATGAATTGATTGATTTTGATGGGAATAAATTTCCTGAGCCTAGAAATAGGCTCTACCTGAAAAAGTACTATGCTTAGGCTTAGCACTTTTTCTTGTATTTTATTGTATGTATTTTTATGTACACTAGTTCGTCGGTTTGTGTTTTTTATACCATCTGCTGATTGTTTCAAATGTCTTTTGAGAGGTTCGTAGGTTTTGCTGATGGTGCCAGTTGCCACACTTGTAATTTAGCTTCAGCTGCATGGGTCATTTATTCGCCCTCAGGATAGTTAGTTGCCTCAGAAGGCGCTTGCGTAGGTCTTGCTACCAATAATGTGGCTGAATACAGGGTTGTCATTGAGCTTCTATGGGATGCTTTGTCACATGGTATCACTCAGCTGGAAGTCTAAATAGACTCTCAACTGGTGGTTTCCTAGCTCAATCGGGCTTATCAGGTGTTGAACCTTATTCTATTGCGTCAGTTTATGCAAGTTAGGTTTTTGGATAGAAATAGTTCATTATATTCAATCATATTCCAAGGAATCAAAATTCATTAACTGATGCATACGCTAATTACATCTAGGATTGGCATTTAACACATTTTACATAAAAATATACAGCAAACACATAAAAAACATTTGTAAATAAACCGGAAAAAAATATATATGTGTGTGTGAATATCTGTCCATATAGATAGGTCGATTCTTTGATCCTCAGATCTAGTCATAACTGTATAACATATAAAAAATATACAAAATATGGATCAAATTCCATCAGATGCTCCTAGGTCTAAGCTAGACCGCCCTGGTCAGTTAGACCCCCTGGTCCCCCCAATCACCCTGCACTCGGGCTTCTTCAGCCTCTTTTGCTTCAGCAGCCCCAATAGCATCCATGTACACAAGTACTGCTCTGGCTACTCGCCTTAGAAGGCATATCCATATAGGTGGTACACCAACCACTAGCTCCTACATGATGGCTGGGATGTGCTCAATCCGTAAGGTAGGTACTCTCTGGATAAGCCTAGTCAGCTTCCCCTCAAGAACCCTAATCAAGCCCTAGTCTTCTCCCAAAACAGGACGCACATACATGCATGGATGCCTAGCAGGGTGGACTGGTCCAATATCTGCATTTTGACATTTTAAAAGGATTAGAACTATTATACATATGTATATATCTCTATATTTAAAATTCATAAAAAAATTTAAAATTTGAAAATAAAAATTACCTAACTCTCTCCATTCTCCTCTTGGAGGGAGGACAAGGTCAGCATCACCACGGAAATCCATTCCAGCATATGGAAACTACTCCAAGGATGGAAACTATTGTTCCCACCAAAAGTAGAAGTCGTCATCATAGACACTCTAGACTGAGCCACCACCCCCCTGACGAAGGAAGATATCTCCCCACCTACTCAGCCTAGGCTGACAGGGAGAACGAACCAGCAAAGGTACTGCAAGACTCAATCCCAGCACTCTCTCAAAGAAGAAGGCTACTAATATGTTGGAATAACCAAAATTATTCCTCCCGCCTTTGTTGCAGTCAGAGAGTTGTTTTCTCATAATCGAGATCAATCCCGAGCACCAGTCATATAGGGCTCCCTGCATACAGTCTACTGTCTCATTTAGTTCCGAGTTGCAAGGTGAAGTGATTATGACCCTGCAACCCTCACTATAGTGCTTGTCAACACCTATAAAGGAAAGTTGCGTATGTGAATAATAGGGATGCAACTACCCCTCTTTTGAGTGCCTGGCTTGCAGTATATATCAATATAGTTCTGTACACTTAGAGCGTCACTACCTCTGTCGGTGCCTTCCAATTTCATTGGAGCTCCCCATAATGACAAACCAACAATGAAATAGACATCCTCCGAAGTGATCTCCAAATACTCACCTTGAAGGTCAAACATGCCCAAATCATGATCCCAATAATTTATCAAGAACTCTAAGAGGCAGACATTGGCCTGCATAGGTGAGGTCCAGAAAAACTTCAATAACCCACTTTGACGTAAAACATTCATTGTGGGGGCATATTGAAGAGCTTCTTGGTCCATGTCTTCATGTTCTTGCTCCCTCCACTCAAGCACCATATTTCAATCTAATAAACAAGCAATTCCAAACCTTTAGATTCATATAAAATTTTGAAATTTTTACCCTATACATTATTTTTCTACCTCACGTAGCGTACGCAGCTGTCTTTTTAGGCAGGTCACGTATTGTATGTGACTGTCTTTTGGGAAACCCGCGTATAGAACACGTGTACGTGACTATTAACATACCATACCCACGTACACAATGTTCATGTTTTGAGGGTGCTTAAAAACTTGAAATTAGGGATCAAAATTAATAATTGCTTGGATCAAATGAAAGAGCATGGAGTGTAGTTTTACCTGACACTTGCAGTTTTGAGAATGGTCCACCGAATCGTCCACACCGAGCAATCAAAGGTACAGGTATAAACTTGTCTTTAATGGTTAAAAATCAAAATGGTGAGTTTTTATTTATATTCTGAACTATTTATAGAAAATTTATTTCTAAAGTGGGGTTTTTCCCTATAGTTCATAATTTTAAAACTAATACCATATCTTTTATTCCATGTGACAGGTTTATCGCCATTTCTAAGTTGTTTTCTACTCATATAGGATGGTTTTTGGTCATTTCACATGCATTTTGCATCTATACCTACTCCATCTTAATCCCAGCATTAACACTTTGAACATGGACTATGGTATTTTAATCAATAGCTACTTGTCTTTACCATTGTTCTTCCATGGATAGGACCTTCCTCCCAGGAGTATCCTCATTTAGTGTCTTTCGATACTCATGCTGCAACTATCATAGGTTCAGGGGAATCTTTTTATCTTTTTTTCACACCAAATTGAGCCTCATTTTGGTCTCTTTTTACAAGCTATCCCTTTATAGGACTCCCCGCCCTTATATAGTTTCTTTAGGCCCAAGTCTAACTCCTTAAAACAGACTTGAATGCTGAGTAAACTTGTCTGTTCAAGCTCATTAAGAATACCTGAATGGGCATCCACATTGGTGGTAGGTTATCTATTTCTTGGACCATGTGGAATAATACGAGAAAGGATCACTTTCTTTTCTACGGAATTGAGAATAGTATTCTCAAGTACAGGTTTATCACTTTTCTGGACCTGAGGGACTAAACTTACAGAAAAGGAACACCCGGTATCAGCTCAGTTTTCTCTTTTTCATGCTCTGGACCTAAACATGAAAAAGATTCTGAGTGTACTTTATGTCTTTGTCATGCTCGTTCAACACCAAGAATAAAGCATCGAGTTTATTCTTGTAATCCCCATTTCTCGTACTCAAATGGGTATTTTTGTTCACACTCGTAAAACTTAATCTATATGATGCTCTCAAAGGAGCATTGGGTAGGTGGTAATTTAACCTTTTTCGGACCTCCCTGACTAAGTATGAAAAAGGTTCACCTTTTCTGCTATGGAAGTTAAGAGAGTTATTCTATGGTATGTTTTGTACTTTTCTGGCCTTAGGAGACTGAATTGGATGAAAAAGGACCCCCCAGAGTCTTCTTTGGAGTTTTCAGACTCTCTAAACATGAAAACACCAAGTCAGCATGTACTAGTTCAGGCTCATAAAATCCATGAATGAGTGACACTATCAATCATTATTCCCTCTTCTCTTCAAGCTTGTCAAAAAATGAAGAGAGATTCAAGTTGAATTTCCTGGACTCATTAAAATTTAATAGGGAAGGTAACGAAGAAGTTTTCTTTTGGTTCTCAGTTAGTGGCATCATGTCCTCCTTGAACATAGCACTCTCTATTTTTTCGATACTCATGTCTCAGTGTTCACTTTCAATTCAGCTATTACTTCGAGTTTCTTACCGCTCCTCTTGTCAATTCTACCTGGGAAATCTGATCATGTCTCCTACATGACAGATAAGTCTAGTTGTACTATCTGTAAAGTTAAAAGCTGCCTTGGGTCATCTCTGTGTCGTGTTCACTATTCAAGGACTTAACCCTATGTCTGATCTATATCATGATTCCATCATTATTGTATCTATTACTACTTCTGTCTCCCTTCCTTTACCCAGTTCCTAGTCACTCTTGTGATCTGTTGGAGGATCTATTGCCTTCCTTATCATAGTATGGTTCCACATCAACATTTCCTAACGATGAAGACCTAGATTTTTGATGATCGTACATCAGGATTCATTTTCATTATTGGTGAATTCCTTTGCTTCAGCTTTCGATTATTACCTATTAGCTGACAATATGTTGAATCTGCTCCATGTTTGACTTCAATAACATCTATTCACATGGCTTGGATTGTACCGGTTCTTTGGGATTGTTTATGAAGACCTTAGTTTCATATACATGGACTAAGTTGTGCAAGATTATGTTTTGGTTACTTACACAGCTTCCAGATATTTAAAGACTCATCATTATTGTATATTGTGGCTTCGATCCACCTTTGTAATATACATGGTATTGTACCTGTACTATATGATGTACTCAAATACTGTAAAGGAGCTAGTGTTACATTATATTGAACATAGCATCCTCGGATATGACTTTGCATATGACATTATTATGTATTTGTTTCAGGTACTACCTTTGCTCCATTGGACTTCTGAGTTCTCCAAAGATAATGATTATAATGTATTTCCGCCATTACTTCCCTCTGACCTCACACATTAGGGGGCATCTCTTATCAACCCAAATGGCACTTCTCCGTCCGAGTTCCGACATTCCCTATGTTGGTACACAAAAGGACATTTTAGGATTGAATATTTCCAAAACACTATAGATGGGCGTGACATGAGATGCATTTACCTTCCAACCAACCTACCATATTATTTTTCGAAGTGTTGATTGGCGTACATGACTATATTCGTTGAAACTTGCGTACGTATGCGACTATCTTCATTTACAACTCGTGTACTATACGTGACTATCTCCATTGCAACCCGCATACATGATCATACGTGGGTTTCGGTTAAGCAACTCATGTTTCATACGCAGGTTGCCTCTATTAATAGTCATGTACATCTCCATTCGACATTAAAAAATATAAATCACGATTAATGGAGATTAGTTGGGCCCTAATCATTAACTACCCCAACCATCTCAACCTCCTCTTCCTTCGAAACCACTCTATTTCCCAAAGTATAAATAGAGGCCTTGGGGAGGGAATTCATTAATCAAGTTTGGAGAGCAAAGTTATGCTAGTGGTATATCTTCAGAAGTCTTGGAGTAGCAGAACTCAGAGTCCTTTGGTTGCAGAGAAGTCCTTGTCTCAAGCGTTGGGTTGTACACTTATCTCATTCACTGATTGTTAATAAAGAGAATTCTTCTTCCAACATTGTGTTGAGTCTCTTTCATGCATTATGGTTGATGAATATATTTGATTAAGCACTATATATATTGTTTATCTAACCTATCATATATACATGTATAATACTATACTTGGAGAATTTGCTCTTTGCAGGTGAAGGAGGTGCATCCCTGAAAGCTTTGGATAGAAGTAGAGCGGAAGAAGATAAATCTTGGATCAACCGTCGGTAATCAGGTGCGTCCAATATTTCTTCCTATTTCCTTTCTGTACTTCACTAAATCTAATTGTCTGCAAGTTTAGAAGTAAGTTGGTAACCCCAAACACTAGGTTACAAGGGTGTTTAATCCTAAACAACAATATAACCTTGTTGTTAGCCTTCTTTTCTTCGGTTTGACCCTAATGAGCACATTCTCTCCTACTTTGTACTCTTTAGTTGTTCTCTTCTTATTTGCATAAATTTTTTGTCTATCTTGTGCTGCTTTTAAGTTTTGTTTTATCTGTCGCACCATTTCCTCCATTTGTGCTAACATGTTTGGCCTTAAATCCATCCTATCCCCCATATTTCCCTAACTCAAAGGTACTTTACATCTCTTACCATACAATTCCCCAAAATGACTCATTTTGAGGGATGCTTGATAATTAGTATTATATGTGAACTCTACCAAATGGATGTAATCCTCCCATTTACTTGGTCAATTCATCACATACCTTCTTATCATGTCCTTCAAGGCCTGATTCACTCGATCAGTCTATCCATATGTTTGTGGATGATAGGATGAACTAACTTTCAACTCTGTATACATGCCCTTAAATAATGATGTCCAAAATATTGAGGTAAATTTGGCGTCACAATCTGTAATAACTATTCTTGGTATCCCATGTAGTCTAAAAATATCCCTCATAAATATATCAGCAATATTTACATCTTTATAAGTTGTTTTTATGAGTATAAAATGTGCTATCTTACTTAATTATCTACTACAACTATAATGGATTCATTGTGATTCTTTGTTTTTAGTAACCCCGTAACAAAATCCATAATTATAGTTTCCCATTTCCATTCAAGAATGGGTATAGGCTACAATAACCAAGTTGGATCTTGTGGAATAGCTTTAACCTGTTGACAAGTAAAACATCTGTCCACGTATTCAGCAGCTTCTTTCTTCATATTTTGCCAATAAAAATATTTATTTAAGGTTGTTATAAAGTTCTGATATCTGGTATGTCCTGCATAGTGATTATCATTTACTTCTCTGAATATGATATTTTTATATTATCTTGATTGGGTACATAAATTCAATTTTTTTAACTTAGAAATCCTTCTGTATCAATATGATATAGGCTTTCTTCAGTTCCAACAGTTTTATTATTACATTTTTCCATCCATTTTTTATTTTCTCATCATTGTTTGATGCTTCCCTCTACAAAGTGTTAGAATAATCAAACCCATAGTATTACCCACTTAGACATTAATTCATTTATTTTTGTCTTATTTGCCTAGTTCATGAGTCCCACCATGTTCAAGTTGCTAATTGCCTATCCATAGAGGTCAAACTTGCCATATTTGACTCATGTAGCGCTTGGGAAAGCCTTAGGAATCAAATCTGCTTTATTCCTGGCCTCCTAGGCACCCTTCTGCTTTTTCTGCTTTGTTGACTGCTTTTTCAGTTTTAAAGCACATAAGGAAAGCAAGACTAGGTGAGGTGAACCTGTTTTATTCCCCTTTCATCCTCCACTCTTTCCTCCATGCAAAAGAATATATGAGCTGCCATTTCACCACTCATTAGCTTTCCCATGCACCCTTGCCAATTCGTGAGCCTCATGACAGATTTGGGATCAGCTTTTTACACCTATGGGGGATTTGCCTATTTTGGGTAAGCCTACTTTATGCTAGATTTGGATGCTTCCTCATGCATTCGATTTATTCATGTATTCTATTTATTCAGCAGCCTATGATATTACAGGGTTGGCTATTGTACACCGAGTTAATATAATTTTGTGTTACAGCTCCATTTTCAGTCTCCATTGTTGACAATTTTGCATGATCAATTGTAATTTGTTGTGAGTGAAATTAATCTATTGCTGGTCAGAATTTCTACACAAAGTCCTAAATTCATATTCATAATCACTTTAATTAGTACCAAGTGCAGCTCATGTTGTTGTCGGCTTAGAGCATTTGCTACTATGTTTTCCTTCCCCTTTATGTGTCTAATTTCAAAATAATACTCACTAAGGAATGCAATCTATATGTATTGATGGGTATTGAATGTTTTTTTTATAAAATTGTATTTTAACCCAATATTGTATGTTAGTAATATAAATTTCTTTCCTACCAGATAATGTCACCAGATCTTTAGGGCATGATTATTTTCATGCTCTTTTAACTTCCTAGATTCGTAACATATTACATGGAATTCTTGGGTTAAAACCCCTCCCTGTTGGGGTGCGGACCTTCAAGGTCCTTAATTTTGGCAACTCCGTGATTTTGGTGCAAAGCTTGTAAGCGGAGTTGCGGTCCAAAATAGTCTTAGGGGTTTTGGGGTTGGGTCGAAGCCCCTCTTTTTGTAAATAACCCATGGTTTTTAAGCCCATGGTTTAAGCACATGGTATTGTAATAGTGCACTTGTATAAATAGGCACTTATGTAAAGGAGAAAAGATATTTTTCGAAGCTTTTGTGTATGATGATAATTTGATGCGAAGAAGCTAAGGTCTATTTTAGGTTTAAGGTTAAGTCCCAGCTAAGTGCGTGGACGACCTCTGTAGCTGAGTGCATAGAGGGTTAAAGAAGAAAGGTTAAGTCCCAGCTGAGTGCGTGGACGACCTCTGCAGCTAAGTGTGTAGAGGGTTTTTGAAGAAAGGTTAAGTCCCAGCTGAGTGCGTGGATGACCTCTGCAGCTAAGCGTGCAGAGGATTTAAGAAGAAAGGTTCTGCAGCTAAGTGCACAGTTTTCGGTTGTTGAGAAGATCTACAGCTGAGTGCGCAGATCAGAACTGTTGTTTTGTAAAGTGTTGAATATAAACGTAGTTTTGTGGATGTAGCCCCTACACTGGGGGTGAACCACGTATATCTTGTGTTGTGGTGGTTATTTTGATTTTGTTCTGTTATGTTTTTATGCATTTGATAAGTAGGTGAATGATAAGTAAGATATATTGCTAAGTATTAACTTCACTGTGAATTCCCAGTTAAGGGTTAAGTAAGTAACTGTCTTTTTATCTAAACTACGAAGCTGCTTAAGTGAATGTCAAAGCTCTGTATTGCATGATTATTATTTGTTAAGGCTAAAGGTACAGTAATATCCCTCTTTTTCCTGCAGAAATCTGATTCTGCGGCACCCCATAGCTGTTTTGGGTGAGACTGCAACCTGTTCGCAGGTTGTTGCTGAAAGGGCCAACACTATGGGTCTCTTTGTTGGTGCGAAGATAAAAGTATAAGAACCTGGGTCTGCCCTAAGCCCAACAAATTGGTTCCGTTGCTGGTTGAACTAGTATCTGCTTCAAGAGGGATCTACGTCCTACCTAGAGGAGGCCCTCAGTAAAAGAAATCAGTGACTGGATTGAAGATACTTATCTAAAATTTGCTGAACAAGAGAATAAGAATCCTCGTCGTAGCTCAGATGACTGCTTGTAAAGGTATGTTTTTACTGATATTTATGAAATTTTCTTTGGTAGTATCCACATAGAATTGCACCAGTGGTTATCCAGGTTGACAGAAAGAAAGACAAACTTCAAAGAAGATCAGTCTCCTGACTAGACCCTTGAAAGAATTAAGCTATTGAAAAGTGTGAACAACGCGGTATCCAAAGCTATTGACTTCTGGACAACGCGAACCCTTGAAGCATTTTTGATGGAGTTCTCCATTGACACACATACTTCTTTCAGCAAAGCAGAAAGACAGTTTTTCAAAGGACCAAGGGGTAAGTACCTGAATTCATTAAGCTTGAAAATTAAAATGCTCTTGGCTGAAAAAGGCATATTGCTTATCGAATCAGATTGCTAGATTTATTGCTACTAACCTATGTTTGAAAGCGAAAGTGAATTCGATGAGCAAAGTGGTTTGCTTCACAACGGTAAAAGATAAAAGAGAACTCTTGGATCCTATACCCTAGGCCAGAATACCGATTATACCCCATTAAGTCCAGAATAATCTGAATCTGAAGAAACCCCTTTTGTTAGAAACCCTCCTATAACTCCACAGCATAGATCTGTTATCCTTGAGAAACCTTCGTAGTCTGAAAGTAACCCTAGCCCGAGTAGTCTTATCGTAGGTTAGTCTACCTTAGTAAGTCCCCCGCCCCCCTTGTTACCAGTTCTCCTCCTCCCCCTCCCCCCCTCCCCCTCGATTCACTATGGCCCATATGAATGATGATATCAAGCTCCCAGTCTTTAAAGGAAATGGATCAGAGGATCCTAAGCAGTTTTGGTTCTTATGCGAAGCTATTTGGACTACTAAAAATATTATGGATCAAAATACAAGAACATCGTAGTTGGTCACCTCTTTCAGAGACCGAGCTCTAACCTGGTTTATGAATTTTTCCAGTACTCAGAACTATATCTTGGCTGATATTAAAAAAGCAATGATCAAGGAATTCAAGAAGCCTAAATCAGAGTCACAGTGTGTAACTGAACTAAAAGAAATTCAGCAGAAGCGAGGTGAATCAGTTTGGGACTTTGATCAGAGGTTCAAGGTTCTGTTGGATCAAGTTAGTTTTACTATTGGACCAGAACAACATAAAGAATGGTTCATTGCAGTACTATTGCTGCATATCAGGACTCCACTTATGCAACAAAAGGTTGCTGATCAGCAAGAGGAGTTGGAAATTGCTATGAAACTTGAAACAACTCCTGTTGGAGATGTTGGGGCACGCACCCTAACGGTCCTTAATTTTGGTAACTCCACAGTTTTTTAGGAAGCTTGTAAGCAGAGTTGCGACTCAAAATAGTCTTAGGGGTGTCGGGGTTGGGTCAAAGCCCTCTTTTTGTAATTAACCCATGGTTTAAGTCCAGGGTTTAGGGTTCGGGGTGCCCATGGTTTAAGCCCATGGTTTTTTAATAAGTGTACTTGTATAAATAAGCACTTTTGTAAAAGAGTCAGGTTAGGATTTTTATGTAAGATGAATTGATGCGAAGCTAAGGCTTGTTTTGTAAGGAAGGTTAAGTCCCAGCTGTGTGCGTGGACGACCTCTACAGCTATGTGCGTAGAGGGTTTTTGGGTGATTAAGAAGATCTGCAGCTGTGTGCATAGAGATTTGCAGCTTAGTGCACAACTTTGAGGAATTGAAGGGATCTGTAGTTGAGTGCGCAGATCAGAACTGTGGTTTTTGTAAAGAGTTGAATAAAACACAGCTCTATGGACGCAGCCCCTAAACTAGGGGTGAACCACGTTATATCTTGTGTTGTGGTTCTTTTGTGTTGTTGTTATGTTCTTTTATGCATTGATAAATATATAACTGATAGGTAAGATCACTGCTAAATACTAACTTTGCTGTGAATTCCCAGTAAAGGGTTAAGCAAGGAACTGTTTGTTTATCTAATCGTCAAGCTAAATAAGTGAATGTCAAAGCTCTATATTTAATTATTATCATTTGTTAGAAGCTAAAGGTACAGTAATATCCCTCTTTTGCTTGAAGAAACCTGGTTCTGCGGCACCCCATAGTTGTTTCGGGTGAGACTACAACCTGTTCGGAGGTTGTTGCCGGAAGAGCCAACACTGTGGGTCTTTTGTTGGTGCGAAGACAAAAGTATAGAACTCGGGTCTGCCCTAAGCCCAACAAATTGGTTCCATTTCCAGTTGAACTCAGTATCTTCTCAAGAGGGGTTTACATCGTACCTCGAGCACTATGTTTTGGAGACCCTCAATGAAGGAAATCGGTGATTGGATTGAAGGGACTTATCTGAACTTTGTTGTACAAGAGAACAAAGATCCGCGTCGTAGTTCAAACGATTTTTTACAAAGGTACGTTTTTTTTATGTTTATGAAATTTTCTTTGGTAGTATCCACATAGAGTTGCACGAGTGGTTATCTAGGTTAACAGAGAGAAGGACGAACTTCTAAGAAGGTCAGTTTCCTGATTGGACCCCCGCAAGAATTAATATATTGAAAAGGGTGAACAACGAGATCTCCCAAGCTGTTGATTTCTGGACAATGTGAACCCTTGAAGCATTTGTGACGAAGTTCACCATTGACACAAATACGTCCTTCAGCGAAGCCAAATGACAGTTTTTCAAAGGGCCAAAGGGTAAGTACTTGAATTCATTTAGTTTGAGAATTAAAATGCTATTGGCTGAAAAAGGTATATTGCTCATTGAATCAGACTGTTAGATTTAGTATTACTAACCTATGTTTGCAAGTGAAAGTACCTTCGACGAGCAAAGTGGTTTGCTACGAAGTGGAAAAACATACAAGAGAAACTTTGAGTCCTATACCCTAGGTCAGAATACCGAGTCTAACCCTATAAGTCCAGTAGCCTCAGAGCTTGAAGAAACCCCTTCTGTTGGAAATCCTCCGGTAACCCCACAGTGAAGACCTATTATCCCTGAGAACCTGTCGTAGTCTGAAAGTAACCATAGCCTGAGTATTCCTGTCGCAGGTCAGTCTACCCCAGTAAGTTCCCCCCCGCCTACTACCAGTCCCCCTCCCTCCCCCCATAGATCCACGATGGCCCATATGAATGACGACATTAAGCTCCCTGTTTTCGAAGGAATTGGATCAGAGGATCCAAAATAGTTCTGGTTCTTATGCGAAGCAGTGTCGACTACTAAGAACATTACGGATCAAGATACAAGAAGAGCGTAGCTGGTTACTTCTTTTAGAGACCGCGCTTTGACCTGGTTCATGAAGTTTTCCAGTACTCAGAACCATGTCTTGGCTAATATAAAAGCAACAATGATAAAGGAATTTAAGAAGCCTAAATCAGAGTCGCAGTGTATCACTGAAATGAAGGAAATTCAGCAGAGGCGAGGAGAATCAGTGTGGGACTTTGATCAGAGGTTCAAATTTCTACTAGATCGTCAGTTTCACTATTGGACCAGCGCAGCATAAGGAATGGTTCATCGCAGCTTTGTTACCGCACATCAGGACTCCACTCATGCAACAGAAGGTTGCAGATCAGCAGGAGGCTTTGGAAATCGCTATGAAGCTTGAAACAACCCCTGTCAAAGATAATTCTGGTATCGCTCAAATACAAGCACAGTTGGCAGCGATGGCTCTGGAGCTTCGCGATATGAAAAAATGGAAATCTAGTCACAAAGAGGTTTGGTGTACATGATGTCGGACAGAGGGTCACGACAAGGAACAGTGTCCTGCTGTAAGAAATTACCTGAATTCTAGTGTACCAAATCCATTCAATCCTAGTGTTCTATGTTGTGAGATCTGTAGGACAACTGGCCAACATCAACCTGAAGACTGTTATCTACTACAGCGATATGTGCAAGTACCTAAGAACCCTTATTGCAAGTTTTGTAAGTTAGTTGGACACAACGAAGATGAATGTCGCAGTTTTGACCTCATGAGAGAACGAACCTATGATGCTTATAGGGTACAAAATGATGGAC
Organism: Pseudotsuga menziesii; assembly: GCA_001517045.1. Lineage (NCBI taxonomy): Eukaryota > Viridiplantae > Streptophyta > Pinopsida > Pinales > Pinaceae > Pseudotsuga > Pseudotsuga menziesii. The sequence continues at coordinate 260,858 of LPNX010657197.1, read as the reverse complement.
AAGGCAATGACGGATATGGGTACCATGGTTGTACCTCAGGTCGGGGTACTTTTGGTCATGGTCATGGTGGTATGCCTGGAAGAGGTCGAGGCCAGGTTGTGTGCTATAACTGCAATCAGGTAGGACATCTAGCTAGAGACTGTGAGAACCCAACTACGACATGTCGATATTGCAGAGCTATCAACCATGTGATTGAGCAATGCCCACAGCTGATAGCCAATATTCAAGAAAGAAATAGTGCCTCTACTCAGAATATTCAGCTGATTTCTGTGGAGCAATGACCTGTCCCAGCCATTAATGTTGTTACCAGAAGTGGAGCTATGACGGAAGTATAGAACAAGGAGAAACATCCTGCCGAGGCTTGGGTTCATAAGGACCCAGAAAAAAACCCAGCATTTGATGTCAAAAGAGAAAAAGAGACATTTATGGAAGCCAAGAGAGATTTTGCTGACCCCAACACATCAGTAGCACCTACGCAACAACCTTAGCAGCAATCGCAACTGTAAGAAGCTTCGACGAATAAAGTAAGTACATTGTCCCCCTTTTTACAGAGTTGTATGAAGCTCTTAAGAAATAAGAATGCTTTAAATGAGTTGCAGAAAGTTATTGCTTCTTGTGAACCTCAGCGAAGTCCTGGTAAGGAAAAAACTGTTCATAGAGTCAGACCCTAACCGGCCAGATAAGCGCAAGTCACCCGAAGCATAGGAAGTGACCAAACCTCAATCCTGAAAGAAAATGAATGCGTCAAACGACAAGAATATCGATGAAGAAACCACCTTGACCACTGAGGAGCTTGATCAGGCTCTGACAAAGTCCACAGAATTTCTCACCAAGAAATGGTCAGAGTTTGCAGCTACGCACCTTGATGCGCTCGCCGGCGTAGGTCGGGGAATTTAAGAGCTGAAGGAGTTAGCAAAAAAATCAGCACGTGGTGCTGCAATAAATAGCACCCCAGTAAATGCACAGCCTGACACAAGACAATGGCCAGTTAGAGAAAACAGGGGACAAGTTTCAAACGCAGCCCTCATAATAACCGACATAGCATCTCGCTCGGAGATGAGCATGATAGTTGGAATCGATTACACCAAGATGTCCATGACAGAGTTGCACCTCTGCCAATTAGAAATAATGAATGAGATCCAAGCATGGGACAACTACTCACAGATACAATTGGAAAATACCATAAAGAGGAGTGAGAGCTTCGAAGCGCAGTTGAAGGAAGCAGAGCAGAGGAAGAGCGACGTAGAACAAAAGCAGGTCACATTGGCATGAGTATTGGATGAGGCGTGTCGAAGTCTTCCTGACTTCGACATAGAGGCTGAGGAAGAGCTAGAGCAAAGAATTGCCAAGCTGAAACACTACGCACAGTAGACTCACAGTGAAATGGAGAAGCTCAAAGCAGAACATGAAGCTCAAATTGCAGAGCTTCAACTACGCATCATCTCGGAGAGCCCACCAGAGGTCAGGGAGCAGTGTCGCCGTGACATTCAAGCTTTAGCAATGAAGATCTCTGATCTTGTAGGTAGTGCAACCAAGCTGCTAGATGAAAGCGTCAATGCCTGGACAACACTGCAAGAAAATCCAAAAGTACAAAATCTGCAAGAAACCATCAAGCAGCGACAGACAGAGTTGGACATAGTAAAAGTGGAAATTAAGACCCTGCCTCCTATGCAGAAAATGCTCAAGGTAAAGCAAAGCAACGAACTTCAGCAGGAAATTGACTCGTACAGAGCGAAAGCAACACTACTAGAAAATTCCATGCAGCCCCTTGTCAACGAGGCCTTGGAGTTGAGTACTGCTGTGGACAACAAGCTCAAAGTTCTGAAGGAGTATGATGCATTTGCACAGGAAAAGGCTTGTGAAGCGTCAGCAGCAGCATTGCAGGAGTTGGTGGAGAAGGAGCAAGCAGCCGACAATATCATGGGTAGCCTCAATAGGCAGTTCACTATCTTCGCCATCAAAGTTCTCCCACCAGACAAGTAGCTGAGTGTCCCCAAACGGGACACTGGTGAGTCTTAGGGGCCTGTTGGGGTGCGCACCCTAACGGTCCTTAATTTTGGTAACTCCACGGTTTTTGAAGAAGCTTGTAAGCGGAGTTGTGACTCAAAATAGTCTTAGGGGTGTCGGGGTTGATTCAAAGCCCTCTTTTTTTAATTAACCCATGGTTTAAGTACAGGGTTTAGGGTTCGGGGTGCCCATGGTTTAAGCCCATGGTTTTGTAATAAGTGTACTTGTATAAATAAGCACTTTTGTAAAAGAGTCAAGTTAGGATTTTGATGTAATATGAATTGATGCGAAGCTAAGGCTTGTTTTGTAAGGAAGGTTAAGTCCCAGCTGTGTGCGTGGACGACCTCTGCAGCTGTGTGCGCAGAGGGTTTTGGGGTGATTAAGAAGATATGCAGCTGTGTGCGTAGAGATTTGCAGCTTAGTGCGCATCTTTGAGGAATTGAAGGGATCTGCAGCTGAGTGCGCAGATCAGAACTGTGGTTTTTGTAAAGAGTTGAATAAAACACAGTTCTGTGGACGTAGTCCCTAAACTGGGGGTGAACCACGTTATATCTTGTGTTGTGGTTCTATTGTGTTGTTGTTATGTTCTTTTATGCATTGATAAATATATAACTGATAAGTAATATCACTGCTAAATACTAACTTCGCTGTGAATTCCCGATAAAGGGTTAAGCAAGGCACTATTTGTTTATCTAACCACGAAGCTAAATAAGTGAATGTCAAAGCTCTGTATTTAATGATTATCATTTGTTAGAAGCTAAAGGTATAGTAATATCCCTCTTCTGCTTGCAGAAACCTGGTTCTGCGGCACCCCATAGCTGTTTCAGGTGAGACTACAACCTATTCGCAGGTTGTTGCCGAAAGGGCCAACACTGTGGGTCTTTTGTTGGTGCAAAGACAAAAGTATAGAACTCGGGTCTGCCCTAAGCCCAATAGGAGATAATTCTGGAGTAGCCCGAATACAAGCACAGTTAGCAGAAATGGCTTTGGAGCTTCGCGACATGAAAAAAGGGAAATTTATTAGAGAAGAGGTTTGGTGTACGTGATGTAAGATAGAAGATCATGACAAAGAACAATTTCCTGCATTAAGAAATTATTTGAATACTGGTGCATCGAACCCGTTTAACCCTAATGTCCTATATTGTGGGATATATAGAACAACTGACCAGCATCGGCTTGAAGATTGCTATCTGCTACAGAGATATGTTCAAGTACCTAAGAATCCCTACTGCAAGTTCTGTAAGTCAGTTGGACACAACGAAGATGAATGTCGTAGCTTTGACCTCATGAAAGAGCAAACCTATGATACTTATAGGGTACAACCCAATGCATAAGGCAATGATGGATATGGTTACCATGGTAGTACATCAAGTCGAGGTAATTTTAGAGGTCGAGGTCATGGTGGTATGCCTGGAAGAGTACGAGGCCATGTTATTTTCTATAACTGTAATCAGGTAGGACATGTAGCTAGAGACTGTAAGAACCCAACTATGACATGTCGATATTGCAGAGCAATCGATCATGTGATTGAGCAATGCCCATGGTTGATATCCAAGATACAAGAAATAAATGGCACTCCTACTCAGAATGTTCAGATGATTGCTGTAGAGAAAAGACCTGTCCCGGCCATTAATGTTGTTACAAGGAGTGGAGCTACGACGCAGGTGTAGAATAAGGAGAAACAGCCTGACGAGGCTTGGGTCCATAAGACCCCAGAGAAAATTCCAACCTTCGATGTTGGAAGAGAAAAAGGAACATTTATGGAAGCTAAAAAAGACTTTGCTGATCCGAGAACATCAGTAGCAACTACGCAACAGCATCAACAGCAGTTACAGTTTCAAGAAGCTTCATCGGATCAAGTAAGTACACTGACATCATTCTTATAGAGTTGTATGAAGATATTAAGAAATCAAAATTCTTTGAATGAGTTACAGAAACTTATTCAGTCTTGCAAACCTCAGCGAAGCTCTGATAGGGGAAAAACTGTTAATAGAGTTAGAAGGACTGGAAGAGAAATGAGATTGCATGCTCAAATAGGAGATTATGACATGACTGATATCATTTTAGACCTAGGATCAGAAGTGAATGTCCTAACTAAGCAGACATGAGAACAAATGGGAATACCTACACTTGAATGGTCCCCTATACAGCTGAGATTAGCCAATCAGCAGAATATTGTGCCCTTGGGAAGATTCCCTAGTGTACCAGTGAACATTGATGGAGTCAGTACCTTAGCAGATTTTGAAGTTATTGAAATAATTGATGATAGCAACCCCTATCCAGCATTGCTAGGAATTGAATGGGCAATAGACAATTATGCAGTAATCAACCTTAAGAATAGACAGATGACTTTTGAAGGAAAAGGCTTGAGAGTCATAGTACCGTTGGACCCTTCACAAGGAGAAAGGTATACAGAGCCACTTAGAGATGAATATCAGGATGTTTTAGATCATATTTACAACATCACAGCTAAAGAAGAAGACTATGTTAACCCTACTGCTGAAGGTATAATGGATTGGCAGTGTGACAGTTCTTGCATGATTGATTCGGACAAAGGCCTAGAGAATTGGAAGAATAGACTTTATGAGCTGCATGGACATTGATGTGCAAGAATTACCAAGTCTATCAGATGGGTTGGCTCACAGCAAAGAATCTTTCCTACTTTTGATGGCTTGACAGACCCAGAAGATTTTATTGTACAATTCTCAGAGCAAGTACCAGATTCACAGAAAATGGAGACTCTAGATTCAGTATTCAAAGCCACAACTACCAGATGGTGGAATGGTCATAAAAAGTATATTCATAGTTGGAGAGCTTGTCAAAATTTTCTTTGCCTGAGATTCATGGATCAACCTCAGGAGGTGCGAAGCATATTTAATGGTAAGACTAGCCCTCAGCAACATTTGGAGTAGTGATATGAATCATGGAAGCATGTACCTTGTGAATAATGGGTACATAGGTTTTTACACACTCTGGAACATGTAGCAAAGAATTGGTATGCGGAGGTAGAGCTTCACCATGGTACTATAAGTTGGGTTAGCCTTATCGATAGTTTTGTGCTCACATTCTCTATTAATGAGGTTTTCCCTACTTTGGACGCAGCTATTAGGGTGATCCATAGTAAGGTGTTTGACGATAAAGAAATATCCAAGCACCAACTTGATTGGAAGGAACAAGAAGCTAATGCAGTAGAATGTTATAACCTCGCCATTGATGAAGACGATGACCCTCGCAACATTAATATTCCTGAGTCAGAAGGACATTGCAAAGTACATGGATCAGCAGTCGAATCACCTGAAGTAACTCAGCACTTGAAAACAAGGAAAGTAAACATTGGGTCAGAAGAAATCCCTAAGTACACTACCATTGGAGATTATTGGGACGAAGAAATGGTGAGCAAAGTGATTGAACTCCTCCATGAGTATCAAGACTTATTTCTGATAAAGTTCTCAGAAATGAAAGGTATCCTTGGTGATATAGGAGTGATAAAAATCCCTTTGAAACCCGATGCGAAGCCTGTGAAGCAACGCCCTTATAGGCTGAACCCTAAGTATAAAGAAAAATTCAAGATGGAGCTAGATAAGATGCTCGCTGCAGGAATCATTGAGCCTTTCGAAGAGTGCGAATGGGTCAACTCTATGGTGGTACAAGAAAAGAAGACCAAGGGAGAAATCAGAATCTGTGTTGACCTGAGGAAGCTGAATGATGCCTGTTTACATGATCCTTTCCCTACTCCCTTTACAGATGAAGTTTTAGACAATGTCGGAGGTCAAGAAGTGTATTCTTTCACTGATGTATTTTCAAGTTACCATCAGATCAGAATTGCTCCAGAGGATCGACATAAAACAACCTTCGCTATAGAAATGGGATCTTTTCAGTATATTGTTATGCCCTTTGGATTGAAGAATGCACCTGCTATGTTTTCGAGAGTAGTCATATCTGCATTTAAGGAATTTATTCATAAGTTCTTGGAAGTTTACTTTGATTATCGGACTATCTTTGGTTTATTGAAAGATCATATAGCTAGTTTAAGACTTATGCTGGACAAGTGTAGATAGCATCATATTTCATTGAACCTGAAGAAGTGTATCTTTTGTGCACCTTTTGGAATTCTGTTAGTTCACATTGTATGGAAGCAAGGATTGATGGTGGATCCTACGAAGGTAGCCATTATTGTGAACTTTCCACCTCCAAAGTATGTTAAGAAACTTCACATGACTACGCTTGGTCATACTGGATATTAAAGGAAATTCATTAAAGGATATGCTCAGATTACAGCCCCTATGGAAAAGAAATTGAAGAAAGATATTAAGTTTGAATGGACATCTGAATGTCAGGAAAGTTTGGATATTTTAAAAGAAAAGAAGGTAACTGCCCCTATCTTAGTATTCCTTGACTGGAATAAGGATTTTCATGTTCATGCCGATGCATCCTCCATTGCTTTAGGTGTAGTATTGGCTCAGTCAGGTGAAGGTAATATTGATCACCCTATTGCTTTTGCAAGTAGAAAATTGTCCACAGCAGAAAAGAATTATACTACGACAGAATGAGAAGGTCTAGCTATGGTTTATGCTTTGCAGAAATTTCGACATTATTTGTTAGGATCTCATTTTAAGATGTTCACTAACCACTCTGCTTTGAAGTATTTGTTTAAAATTCCTATGTTAGGTGGAAGGATATGCAGATGGCTGATTTTGTTTCAGGAGTATGACTTTGAGATCATATTTAAGCCAAGAAGACTTAACCTGGGACCTGACCACCTATCGAGGCTCGAGTCAAGAGAAGAACCCACTAGTTTGGATGAAGGTCTTCCTGATGCCCAGTTGTTTTCCATCCAGATGGTTGATGACTATTTTCAGGATATTGTTCAGTACTTGTCTACAGGGTTTACACCCTCTGAGATGACAACATAGCAGAAGAAGCAGCTGGTGGTTAGAGAAGATGACTTTACCTTGATAGAAGGAAAACTATATAAGATGGGACCAGATGGAATACTGCACATATGTGTCTTGGAGCATGAAAAGCCATTTATTTTGGCTGAGGCACATTCTGGAGCAGCAGGAGGTCATTATGCAGGAAAAGCTACGGCACAGAAGATTTTGACAGCTGGATTGTGGTGGCCTACGATTCATAAGGATGCAAGAGAGTATTGCCACAGCTGCGATATCTGTCAGAGGACAGGAAAACCATCCAGGAGGGATGAGATGCCTCTAGTTCCATAGGTAACTTTACAAGAATTTGACAAGTGGGCTATTGATTTTGTTGGACCAATCAATCCCCCTACAAAGAAATCTAGAGCAAGATACATTATTATAGCAACTGATTACCTTACTCGTTGGGCCAAAGCTCAACCAGTCAAGGAATGTAGCCCTGCTACAACTGCGAAGTTCATCTTTGATAATATCTTGTCAAGGTTTGGATGTCCTAGAATTCTTATGAGTGATCAAGGATCACATTTTCTGAATAAGACTATTGAAGCATTGACCAAAGAATTCCAAGTATATCATCAGAAGAGTACTCCCTACCATCCTCAAGAAAATAGAACTGTCGAAGCCTTTAACAAGATCCTTAAGCATGCTCTGACGAAGGTTTGCAATGTTCACAGAAATGATTGGGATATTAGAATTCCAGTAGTATTATGGGCTTATAGAACCACTTGTAAGAAGTTGACAGGCCATACACCTTTTAGGCTAGTATATGGACAAGAAGCAGTTATGTCCATGGAGTACATTGTTCCTAGCCTCAAAATATCTGCCTTCATAGGGATGGATGATCCATCTATGTTGAATGAAAGGCTGGCGAAGATACTGGAACTAGAAGAAGACATATTCATTGCATGTTTCTAGCAGCAAGTGTAGAAAGCTAGAGAAAAAGAATGGCATGATAGACACATTAAGAAGAAGCAATTCCAGAATGGTGATCTTTTGCTCGTGTATGACAGTAAATTCATGAAGTTCCCAGGTAATTTCAAGACACATTGGAAAGGACCATACATAGTTCAGAAAGTTACCAATGGTGGTGCAGTTCAGTTAGCTAAATTGAATGGAGAAATTTTTCCCTCCATGGTGAATGGAAGTAGATTAAAAAAGTACAGGGACAAGCCTGTACCCCCTGACCCAAAGTAATAGCAAGAAGAAGATTATAAGTACCAAGAACAATTGAAATTGGGTACTAGACTATAATGAAGCTATTCTCAGAGAATATTTGACAGATTGTGGAAGTGTCGAAGGTTGGGGAAGAAAATTCTGTCGTGGGTCGAAGTTCGAATTTCTATTGAAGCTTGTGTCAGGATGGATCGAAGGTCGAAGATTATTGTGGCAAAGCTTAAGTTAGTGGTCGTGCCAAAGACGAAAGGTGTGTCGAAGCTTAAAATGCGACCGTTGGAAAAAATCAGAATTGGCGTCGCCAGTACGTTAACTGCATTAACTGCTTGTAATGATGAGATTTTGGGAAATATAGCACCGTTTGGACAAGATCTACAGCTGCTCTGTCATATTTGGTGTCTTTAATGCACAGTTATGGTATATTTGGTCATTGGATTCTATAAGAAGACACCCAGGCCTACGATTTTCACATTATGCATTTTCTTGATTTGAGTCCATGTCAGCTGATTGCAAAGTCCAGGAATTGTTGAGAGAATTCATACAGAGGGGTCTGCAGAACCTTATGAGAAATCCACCTGCATCTGCACCTCGCGAAGAAACTCCCCTAGCACTGAATCAGCTAATGAAGACATGATCAACCAGAAAGAATTATAAGGTAGAAATTCATTCTAAGTGGAACGAAGAAAGGAACAAGCCATCAGGAAAGACACCAGAGGATCCTGTGATGAATCCTCCTGGAGAATTCGAAGACTTTGGTGAGGATGAGAATGTTGCACTGCAGCGTCCACCATATCTTCCACCTGTTCGACCAGGAGTTCAGCCACCTCGGTGGATAGCCAAGTTCACATTACGCACCCCTTCACTGCCACATGGTGTACAGTTGGTCGGAACGATGGCAAGAAAAATAGACTAGCTCAAGTACGCAGACCACGATACGAATGATCGTGGGAAATTTATGCAGTTCGCACCTGGGAAACACTTGCACTCTATCCATTATCTGGAGGCCGATACGACGCTACTAGAAGTGAAACAATGTGCTGCTGGCTTGGAGCAAGCTGGCTTGTTGAATATGCTAAATGTTACCCACTTCAGTTGCAGCACACAGGTTACCATGGTGGTCAAGCAACTATTGGCGTTGGTGCATGATGGGCACCTCTGGATAGGAAGCCAGAAAATAGCTATTGATCGAGCGCTGATTCATAAGATCACAAGATTTCCAAAGGAAGGGCCTGATCCTGGGATTGAATTCGTCGGGAAACACGAGGATATGAAACTGGCACAGCACATGAAGGACCGCTTTGACCTGACGAAAGGAAAGCGAGGGTATCAAACCTCGACAATCCGGCACCAAAACATTCTCTTCACCACAGAACTCCTAGCATGCAAGTTAATGCAGAAGTGTAGACCGAATGAAGTACATGCTCCGATTGTCAGTATTGCTGCGAACTGTGCCGAAGGCTACAGTTACAAATGGGCAGAATACATTGCTAGGGAGTTCCTTGAAGATGTCCATGATGCATAGGAGAAAGGTAGACCCTTTCATTACTCATGGTTGTTAGTGCTGGTAGGATGGAGAGAACCTACCGAGGCACAGTTTGTTGATGTGCATCTGGACATGGCTGGTGTAGCAAGGTATGCATCTCTTTGGGTCTCGCAGGATAAGTCCTTGCAGTAGATGACGAACTACGTGTTCTCCTTCTATGTGATGAACATTTCCTATGAGATCCTGAAAATGCCACGGCTCAGTAATGAGATATTTTCTCAGTATGTTGAAGTGGCCAACTTCAAGGCCGACATGCACAATGTCTTCATCCAAGCCCACGCAGATGATAAACATGCATGCTAAAAGTTTCCATACATGGTGACCAGGAAGACATCCTCGTAGTAGTTTAGTAGTGGCCGGCTGAATGGATGAAGGATGTGGGAACAAGGCCCAACATACCAGGCCCCCCAGTGACAGATGTGGGTGCAGGTCCTAGTCAGCTGCTGCAAAGTGACCCACCAGAAGAAAGCAAAGAACAAGATGAGTCACAGCAGAGCGGAGATGACCATGGTGGCGATGATGGAGCTAATGAAGAAGAATAAGAAGAATCAGCAAAGACAATTTTTGACCCTAATTTCCCAGATAAGCACAAGTCTCCAGAAGTGAAGGAAGTTATGAAGCCTTTGCCCAGAAAGAAAGCTAAGGCGTCGAAGAGCCTGCTTTGATGATTGAAGAGCTTGATCAGGCTCTAAAAAATTCCGTAGAGGTATTAACCAACAAATGGTCAAAGTTTGTAGCTACACACCTTGATGTGCTCACTAGCGTAGCGCAGCGAATTGAAGAACTTAAGGCGTTAGCAGAAAGATCAGCGACTGGCACTGCAGCAAGCAGTGGCCCATTAGGCACGCAGCCAGATACAAGGAAATGGCCAGCCAAAAACAATAGAGGGAAAGTACCAAGTGTAGCCCTCATAATAGCTGATGCAGCCTCTCGCTCGCAGATGAGTATGATAGTTGAGATAGACTACACCAAGTTGTCTATGCCGAAGCTGCATCTTTTTCAGTTGGAAATCATGAACAAGATCCAAGAACGTGACAGCTACTCACACAGGCAGTTGGAAAATGCAATGAAGAAGAGTCAGAGCCTTGTAGCACAGTTGGAAGAAGCTGAATAGAAAAAGAGGGAAGCAGAAAGCAAGCAAGCTGCACTAGCGTGAGTATTGGATGAGGTGTGTTGAAGTCTCCCTGACTTCGACATGCAGGATAAAGAAGAACTGGAGCAAAGAATCGCCAAGCTGAAAGACTATGCACAACAGTCTCGATGCGAGATAGAGAAGTTGAAAGTACAACATGAGGCTCAGATTGCGGAGCTTCAACTTCGCATCATTCCTGAGAGTCCACCAGAGGTCAGGGAACAACGTCGCAGAGATATTTAGGCCTCAGCAACGAAGATCTCATATCTTGTGAGTAGTGCATCAAAGATACTGGATGAAAGTGTCGAGGCCTGGGCAAACTTGCAAGACAACCCAGAAGTAGAAAAGCTGCAAGAAACCATCAAGAAGCGACAAACAGAGCTGGATGCAGTCAAAGCTGAAATCAAGACATTGCCTCCTATGCAGAAGATTCTTAAGGTGAAGCATAGCAATGAGCTCCAACGAGAAATTAAAGCTTGCAGAAGGAAAGAAACACTGTTAATGAACTCTGTGCAACCCCTTATCAATGAGGCCTTGGAATTGAGCACTGCTGCAAACAACCGGCTCAAAGTTTTGAAGGAGTATGATGCGTTTGCACAAGAAAAGGCCAACAAAGCATCAGCAGCAACACTGCAAGAGATAGTGGAGAAGGAGCAAGCAGCTGAAGATATCATGCGCAGCCTCAACAAGTAGTTCACTATCTTCTCCAACAAGATTCTTCCACCAGAAAAGCAGCAGAGTGCCCCGGGACGGGACACTGGTGAGACTTAGGGACCTATTGGGGCGCAGACCTTCAAGGTCCTTAATTTTGGCAACTCTGCGATTTTGATGCGAAGCTTGTAAGCAGAGTTGCGGTCCAAAATAGTCTTAGAGGTTTTGGGGTTGGGTCGAAGCCCCTCTTTTTGTAAATAACCCATGGTTTTTAAGCCCATGGTTTAAGCACATGGTATTGTAATAGTGCACTTGTATAAATAGGCACTTATGTAAAGGAGAAAAGAGCTTTTTTGAATCTTTTGTGTATGATGATAATTTGATGCGAAGAAGCTAAGGTCTATTTTAGGTTTAAGGTTAAGTCCTAGCTGAGTGCGTGGACGACCTCTGCATCTGAGTGCGCAGAGGGTTAAAGAAGAAAGGTTAAGTCCCAGCTGAGTGCGTGGATGACCTCTGCATCTGAGTGCGCAGAGGGTTAAAGAAGAAAGGTTAAGTCCCAGCTGAGTGCATGGACGACCTCTGCAGCTGGGTGCGCAGAGGGTTTTTGAAGAAATGTTAAGTCCCAGCTGAGTGCATGGATGACCTCTGTAGCTGAGTGCACAAAGGATTTAAGAAGAAAGGTTCTACAGCTAAGTGCACAGTTTTGGGTTGTTGAGAAGATCTGCAGCTGAGTGCGCAGATCAGAACTGTTGTTTTGTAAAGTGTTGAATATAAACGTAGTTCTGTGGACATAGCCCTTACACTGGGGGTGAACCATGTATATCTTGTGTTGTGGTGGTTCTTTTTATTTTGTTTCATTATGTTTTTATGCATTTGATAAGTAGGTGAATGATAAGTAAGATATATTGCTAAGTATTAACTTCGCTGTGAATTCACAGTTAAGGGTTAAGCAAGTAACTGTCTTTTTATCTAAACTGCGAAGCTACTTAAGTGAATGTCAAAGCTCTGTATTGCATGATTATTATTTATTAAAGCTAAAGATACAGTAATATCCCTCTTTTTCCTGTAGAAACCTGATTCTGCGGCACCCCATAGCTGTTTCAGGTGAGACTGCAACCTGTTCGCAGGTTGTTGCCGAAAGGGCCAACATTGTGGGTCTCTTTGTTGGTGCGAAGATAAAAGTATAAGAACCCGGGTCTGCCCTAAGCCCAACACTCCCAAACCCTCTTTACTTGCATTAGTGCATACCACAAAGTCCTTACTTGGAACAATAATTTTTAATATTGGTGTTGTCATCAATAAATATTTCTATTTATCAAAGTTGTATTGACATTGTTGACTCCAAAAAAATTGAACACTTTTCTTTTACAGAGTTGTTATAAGATGAGCTATTATGGAAAAAACTTCTATAAATATACAGTAATATCCTCTTAACCCCGTAAAAGATATTATATCATGTGTATCTTTTGGTACAGACCATTCCAATATTCCCTCAATTTTAGTTGGATCCACTACTATTCCCTTTTTCGATAGGACATGTCCCAAATACCGTACTTTCTTTTTATAAAAATCATACTTACTCAATTTTGCGTATAACTGGTGTTATTTCAAATTTTGCAAAACCTTTCATAAATGGTCCTCATGCCCTGCCTCATTCTTTAAGTATAATAAAATATCATCAATAAATACTAACACAAACTTATCCAAAAATTTACTTAGCACATTATTCATCATGTCCATAAATGTCACAGGAGCATTTGTTAAACCAAACGACATTACCATAAATTCAAGCGTCCATATCTTGTTTGAAAAGTGGTTTTGTGGACATATTCATCTTTAACCCATACTTGATAGTATCCCTACCTGAGGTCAATTTTTGAAAATATTTTTTGTCCAATGATTTGATCAAACATGTCATCTATTCTTGGTAATGGATACTTGTTTTTAACCACCATTTATTATTGCTAAGGGATACTTGTTTTTAATCGTCATATTATTTAATTGTCTATAATATATGTACATTTTGAAAGTTCTATCCTTCTTTTTAATGAACAAAATGGGTTCTCCCCAAGGCGATGCACTAGGCTGAAAATATCCTTTGTCTAGGAACTTATGTAATTGCATTCTAAATCCCGTCAATTCTAGGGTACTCATATGATATGGAGCTCGTGATACTAGTGTTTAACTAGGCATTATATCTATGGTAAAATATAAATCTTGTTTAGGTGGTAATCCCGGTATCTCAACAGGAAATACATCCTTAAATTCCTTTAAGATAGGAATTTGTTCCAATTCCATCTTTGACTTTTCGGGCTCAAATTCTTTAATTTTGATGGCATAAAGTTACACCCTTTCCTTTTCCTCCTGCCACCACAGAGCATCTTTTCCACTCATCTAGAAAATAACTAAACGTGCCCTCAAATTATCATGATATTTGTACACTTGAAAATAGCATTTGATATTTACTAGACAAGCTTCAACTGCTTCCCCAAATTCTTCATCAAATGTGGCGGAGCTTAACTTTTTTAATTCTCCCTGTAACTCTACAGTTATTTCTTTTTTTTCCTCTATATTCATTTCATCGCCTTTATTTAAATCCTGGGGGCTTATAGGAATTTTATTTGTGGTTTCCTCACCACTACAACTTTGTACTTCTCCTTTTCTTTTCTTTCCTGTAATGCAGAATTTTGACCATTGCTTTTTCGTGGGCCTGTCAAAATTTTTAGGATTAGTTCATTTATTTATTCTTGATCTGATTTGGATTTCATTAGTTTAATATTATATCCCTTAAGGATTTACAAACATTCCTTCAAAATCCTCATTGTTTCTAACATATCTTATTGTATTGATGCATTACATTTTGCTCCGATTTTTGCGTAGAGACTTTCATTTTCTAAGGTTGGAATACCTTCAGGCATTACTTCTTCCACAATTTTTTTGGGTCCTACCATTGCTATGTTTGTGTGTAAAAATATTCATTCATTTATTATTTGTATTTATTTTCCTTCAATATATTATACCAAACAGTTTACAGTGTCCCATTAGGTCGAATTTCTATAACCTCACTCTGATACCATTTTGTAACAACCCTTAAATAAACAAAATAACAATAAATAAATAACCCTATATATATATATATATATATATATATATATATATATATATATTTAAAGAGTTAAACTCAAAATAAAAACCTACCTATGGTTGATGAAGTTAAAACCCTAGCTACTTGATTTTCAAAGTTTACTATCTTTTCGTCAAGGTTTCAAGTTATGACGGCTTCACTAAAGATTTGGGAGAGAACTGAAAGCTTATACAAGAGACTTACTTAGGTTATAAGAAAACAAATATTTTCAATTGTGGGTACCTATGTTTAAAATTAACTCTACCTCAAGCATCAAATCTAACACCCAGATTGAAGTTACCCAACAGTGAAAGCATCGTTTAAAAATATTATGGGTTAAATTAATTTCATGGATTTTAAAACTTTTTCACATCTGTTGACGATGCTTTATAGTACTTTCTCATATCACCTTGTCCATTTAAATTTTATTAGGTTTTTTACAGAGTTTTACCCATCTCCTTTGTTGGAGCAGTAGTTCCCACAACCAGCAGGTTGTTTGGAAAACTTTCAAAGTAGGAACTCAGTACACCAATGGTGAACAGATACAAGTCTTAAGACTAACAAGTTATTGATTCCAAATGAGCTACATTTTTTAGTTCATGAAGTGGTTTATAGGTTATGCTTTCGACAGCTACACCATTGTATCCATGAATGATATATGTCAAACTCCTCTCGGTTCAGGTATAGCTACAGCTTTGGGTTTAAGAAGTGGTTTACAGGTTATGCTTTCTACAGCTACACCATCACATCCATGAATGAGTGTCTATTGAAATATTCTCAGTTCAGGTATACTTCAACCCTAACTCCTTTTTATGGTTAAACATTAATATAATTATACATACATTTTTACACATGTAAATGAATTTTGGTTTAATTCTTACTGCAGGGTTATGGAAATACACGGTGCTCGATCTTTAGTCTGTTCCTTGGTTATCCTCGAGACTGGTAATTCATTGGCTAAAATTTCATATTTATCCTAAACCCACAGTCTAGAAATGTTAATCATGGATATTTGATTACGGCCGTCTCACGAAAGAGAAACGTGAAGGTTATGTTATGTGTTTTTCATACTGTACACCGTTTACCGTTAAAAAATATTGCAAGCTATGGTTTTAGATTTCAAAATCCATATGACTGAGTTTTTTGTATTTAAATCTTGTATTTTATTTCTACATAACCAAAGAATGACGTTGTTTTGTTATCGTAAATACACACCTCCTGCAAAAAAGAGATGGTTCCCTAGATCTGAATGGTTCAAGTCTAGAACAACACACAAACATGGAATGCTAGACTCTCCCTATATCTAGTCAATCACTTGAATGATATTCCATTCTGCTTCTCTCAAAGTCTGTCCTCACAGAAGAACCTGTAAAAGATGGAAAACAACAAGCAAAACATGATAGCATACAATATAATCAACTATATCTATGCTTGTGACCAAGGAATCAAGCAATACATACATATGAAATAGTAAATATGGGAAAGAAGAAACATTATTTATTAATAAATGATTGGAGAGACTACAACCTTCATGCCTTGGTGTTGATAGTTCCTTCCAATGGATCCTTGGCCTCTAACTTCACCTTGCCTCCAAAAACTCAAGAATTATTTTGACAGAGTTTGGGTATGCAACACAATTCTTCCTCCCTTTTCCCATGGGGGGTGAGCCAATATTTAAAGGTATAGGAGGATAGGTATGGTTGAGGATGTTGATTTATTTGTAACTTCGGAATGTATTCATCTGTATTTCTTATGTATTGTAACCTGATGTTTATTCCGGGATGTATTGTAATGTATTTGAGTCATGGCATGCCCCGATGTTCCAATCAGGAGAATCAATAATGTAAACAATTCATGTCAAGTCATAGTGAGTAACCCTCCAATTGTCTAAGGGTTAAATTCCCCGCAGTTCTGAGGCACTAGGGTTATTAGACTCTCCTAATAGAGGTCGGCCCTAGTAGGGTTTTAGTCATGTCGGGATTAGTATAAATAGAGAACTAGAGGCTCTATTTATCACACAACTCATCCACACTCAAGTGTAGCGCATAACTGAGGAAGGAGAAGACACTAGGGCTAGACAAGAAGAAGATTACTATTGTCAGGATATCACTTACTATTTTGGGGCTTTTACTATTTTGGTGTTGATTCTATCTCTGAGGAAGTTGCGGGGTTTTCTCCATTTATGGTTTCCTTGAGGATAAACACTGTGTTCATTGTCTCTTGTGTTTGATTGTTGTGCTTGTTATTCTCTCAGTAAATATCCTAATATAATGCTATCTTAATGATGAAATTCTAACATGGTATCAGAGTTAACTTGAGAAGAAGACACTGCGCAACTGCGGGAACTAGGGCTTCCTAGTTTGTGGACATTCCTCCACATATTTTCAGCAAAAGTAAGGTGGAATAACTCTCCTCCTTAGGGTGCATCTTTCTATCAAATTAGAATCCAATTCTGAGGTTTTTCAGTTTTGGACCCAACACTACTGTCGAAAATTAGGGCTTTTCACAGAAGAGGAATTTTTCAGTGATCCCAGGCCTGGATTGATCTCCTCCCAAAAATAGAAGTTAGGGATAAATTTCAAGGCATTTGGGTGAACAAATCTCTGGAAAATCAAAACCCTAATTTGCTACTAAATCAGCACTGCAGGATTTCAGCTCAAGTTTCAGATCCGACATCTTGAACCTGGTAAGATCTAAATCTTCTATATTTCCATTTGAGGTTCTCAGTTTAAGATGTCTCATCATACCAATCTTGATGAAAATCTTGAGGGTGTTGATAACTTCCGAGCTTGGAAGTATAGGATATCCCTAGTCCTGGAAGAGAATGAGTTGGACTCCTATATCAATGAGGAGGTTCCAGTTCCAGAGGGAGATGAGGCTAAGGCCTTGCATAAGAAGAAGTTGGTTATGTAAAAGAGAACCATTGCTGATTCAATCAAGGATCATCTCATACCACAGGTGTCCTCCCTCAAGACACCTAAAGCTATGAAGGAAAGAACATAAACATGAAGATGACCTTGAGAAACCAATTGAGGAATGTGAAGATCCAGAATGCTGAGACTATTCAGTCTTACTTTACAATGGTTTCTCATATCAAGGAGCAGCTAGAAGCCATAGATGAAGAAGTGGAAAATGTAGAAATTGTGATGACCACCTTGAATGGTCTCCCTAGATCATGGGACTCTTTCATTCAAGGAATCTGTGCCAAAAAGAAGTTAGTCAAGCTCAGTAGACTATGGGAAGAATGCTCTCAAGAAGAAGCTCGGATAGCAGCTCAAGAAGAGAAGATGGGTAGTCAAGATCAAGCCCTCACAGTTCACTCCAAGAAAAACAAGAGGAGCAATTATCACTCCAAAGGTAAGACCTCACACTCTAGAAAATATATAAATACCATTAGATGTTACACATGTGATGAGAAAGGCCACATATCCAAATTCTTCCCTAACAAAAGAAATCTAAGGAAGAAGGGAAACAAGAGAAGACATATTGCCCATGCTACAGAGGATGATGAACCTTCCACAAAAAGAATCAGACAAGAGAGTGATGAGTCTTCAAGTGAGGATAAATATGTTCTAATCTCTGCTCTCACAGGAACTATTTCACATGGAAGCAATGATTGGCTTATAGACAGTGGTGCTTCCAAGCACATGACAGGATTCAAAGAATCATTTGTAAATCTATCTGAACATGAGTCACCTCACAAGATGAAACTTGGGGATGACTACCAGTATCCAATAAAAGGTAGTGGTGAATCCTTCTATAAACTAGACTCTGGAAACTATTTGAAGATGAAGAATGTATTATTTGTTCTAGGACTAAAGAAGAACCTCCTCTCCATATCTGCATTGGATGCAAAAGGAATGAGGGTTGCTTTTGTAGATGGCCAAGTTCTTATCTGGCCAAAAGGAAAGACTTTTGATGATGCAATTGTGATCGAAGAACAAGAAGGAGGCCTATACAAGTTGAAGGGCCAACCAGATCAAGCTTTGGTTCATGACACAATAGAACCAAATGAACTGTGCCATAGAAGGCTTGCACATGTGCATTACAGAGCACTACCACTTGCAAGCAAAGATGTTGAAGGTCTTCCAAAAATACAAGAAAAACATGAAGGGGTCTGCAAAGGATGTGCAAAAGGAAATAATACAAAGAATACATTTCCAAGTAGCGAAAGTAAAGCAAAAGGAATCTTGGAAATCATCCACTCCGATGTATGCGGAGCAATGTCAACAAGCTCACTAAGCAGGTATGTGTACTATGTTTCTTTTATTGATGAATTTTCTAGGAAGACATGAATTTACTTCATGAAGAATAAAGATGAAGTGTTTAGCAAGTTCAAGGAATTCAAGTCCTTGATCGAGAACCAGTCTGAAAAGAAGATCAAGACTTTTCAATCAGACAATGGCAGAGAATTCACTTCAAATGAGTTCAAGGAACTATGTAAGGACTCAGGGATTAAGAGGGATTTGTCCTCTCCTTACAATCCAAAATAGAATGGGGTTGCAGAGAGGAAGAATAGAACAATCATGGAAGTTGCAAGAGCCTTGCGTCATGATCAAGATCTTCCTATGCACCTTTGGGAAGAAGCAGCCGGAACAACAGAGTATGTAGAAAACCGTACTCCACATAGAGTACTCGAGAACAAGACTCCTGAAGAAGTCTTCTCCAGCAAGAAACTAGAGGTCACCCATCTCAAAATATTCAGTTGTCCTGTGTACATACACATTCCAAAAGAGAAGAGAACAAAATTAGATCCTTCAAGAAAGAAGGGTATATTTGTGGGATACTCTGAAATCTCGAAGGCTCACATAATATACTTCCCAGGATTCACAGAGATTGACATTAGCAGGGATGTAACATTTGACGAAGATTCATCCTACATCAAATCCAGAAAGAAACCTGCTGAAGAACTTGAAGAAGAAGAAGCTCCCAGAATTCATGATACAATCATGAACGAAGAAAATCAAGAATAAGATCAAGAATTTGAAGAACCACAAAGACCTGTAGATTCACCACAGGAGAAGAATCCTCACAAGAGGAAACCTACTTGGGTACGAGAGATTATCCAAGGTGCGGAAAGATATGGGGTTCCAGAAGAGGATCTCAGAGAAAGAAAGAGGACTAGATCCTATTCCAGTTATGTAGCTTTACTATGTGACTTCATTGATAAATAACCTTCCTAGTATGAAGAAGCGACAAAACAGAAAGAATAGAAGGATGTGATGATCGAAGAGTATCAATCGATCATGAAGAATGATGTTTGGAATGTTGTCCCAAGACTAGAAGGGAAGTCAGTAGTAACTTCCAAATGGATCTACAAGATCAAGCATGCTGTAGATGGTAGAATTGAAAAGCATAAGGTAAGATTTGTGGCTCGAGGTTTCTCTCTGAAAGAAGGAATAGACTATGAAGAAACCTTTGCACCTGTAGCAAGATACACTTCCATCAGATCAGTACTTGCTCTGGCTGTAGTGATGAAATGGAGGATACACCAAATGGATGTCAAGACTGCTTTCTTGAATGGTGTAGTAGAAGAGGAAGTGTATGTGGAATAGCCACTCAGTTTTGAGACACATGACAGGGAGTCTCATGTGTGTAGACTGAAGAAAGCCCTGTATGGTTTGAAACAGGAACCCAGGACATGGTACGGTAGAATTGACAGCTTTCTATCCAGTTTGGGCTTTACCAAGAGTAAAGCAGATTCCAACCTTTAGTACAAGGTGGAAGATGGAAACCCGGTGATACTTCTACTATATGTAGATGATCTGTTTATGACAGGTATGGATGGGTTGATTGCTGATACGAAGAGAAAGCTTGCTACTGAGTTCGAGATGAAGGACTTGGGACTAATGCATTATTTCCTAGGTATGGAGGTGTGGTAGACTACAGATGGAATCTTTCTTGGACAAGGAAAGTATGTAGTAGAGATCCTGAAGAGATTTGGGATGATGGACTGCAAGGCATTGACCACACCTATGGCATCAAACCTGAAGCTATTAAGTGATGCTTCATCAGAGACAGTTGATGTTACGATGTATCATCAGATGATTAGGTCCTTGATGTACCTAATGAACACGAGACCAGATATTTGCTTTACTGTGAACACCTTGAGCCAATACTTGACAGATCTGATACATGTTCACTTGACTGCTGCAAAGCATATTCTGAGGTACTTGAAGGGTACAGTTGATTATGGGCTCAAGTATAAGGCTGATCAAAGGATTAACCTAGAAGGTTATGTTGAATCAGATTGGGCAGGCAGTGCCATCGATAGGAAGAGCACTTCAAGGTGTTTCTTCAATATGGGATCAAGTGTGATCTCATGGTTTAGCAGGAAGCAATCCTGTGTGGCATCGAGTACAACTGAAGAAGAGTATGTTGTAGCCTATTCAGCTAGTTGTGAGGCAGTATGGTTCAGGAAGCTACTGTCTGATTTGTTTGATCTCCAGTTAGATGCTACTTGTATATACTGTGACAACCAGAGCTGTGTAAAGTTGTCAGAGAATCCAGTATTCCATGACAAGTCGAAGCATATTGAGATCAAGTATCACTATATCAGGGATATGGTGCAAAGAGGAGCAGTGAAGCTCCAGTATGTTGCGATGAACAAATATATAGCTGATGTGTTGACTAAGACATTGGCTAGGGTGAAGTTTGAGTACTTCAAGGAGAAGCTTGGTGTTCTCCAGATTGAGGTTCCTCCCAAGAGGAAGTGATGTGTCAGTGCTGTGCCATTCTGACATGGTGAGAGGATTGGTTCCTTCCATGGTCAGATGTAAGTGCTGTGCCATTCTGACATGGTGAGAGGATTGGTTCCTTCCATGGTCATGTGTAAGTGCTGTGCCATTCCGACATGGTGAGAGGATTGGTTCCTTCCATGGTTGGATGTAAGGGCTGTGACATGGTGAGAGGATTGGTTCCTTCCATTGTCAGGTATATGTGGATGCCACATCCAGCATGAAAAAGGGTTGGCTCTGTGAAGACACATCTAGTATAAAAAAGGACTAGCTCTATGTAGATGGCACATCCAGCATGAAAAAGGGCTGGCTCTCTGGAGGCTTATCTAGTATGAAAAAGGACTAGCTCTTAGTAGCTGCCTCATCTGGTATGAAAAAGGACCAGCTCTATGATGCCCTACCTAGTATGAAACATGACTAGCTCTGGGAAGGCTCATCTAGTATGAAAAAGGACTAGCTCTGAGTAGCTGCCACACCTGGTACGAAAAAGGACCAGCTCTGTTATGCCCTACCTAGTATGAAAAAGGACTAGCTCTGGGAAGGCTCATCTAGTATGAAAAAGGACTAGCTCTGAGTAGATGGCACACCTAGTATGAAAAAGGACCAGCTCTGTGATGCCTCATCTGGTATGAAAAAGGACCAGCTCTGTGATGTCCTACCTAGTATGAAAAAGGACTAGCTCTAGGAAGGCTCTTCTAGTATGAAAAGGGACTAGCTCTGAGTAGCTGTCTCATCTGGTATGAAAAAGGACCAGCTCTGTGATGCCTCATCTAGTATGAAAAGGACTAGCTCTGAGATGATACATCCAATATGAAAAAGTACTGGCTCTGTAGAGGTTCCTATGACAAGAAGAATCAAGATATAACACCTGTGATAATGCCCAGTGATGTTCCAGATCGAGTGACGATGATATAGATCCAATGATGATGATGATCTTGATCAAGTGATGATCTAGATTCAATGATGATGATCCAGATCGAGTGATGATCCATATCCAATGATGTTGATCCAAATCGAGTGATGATCTAGATCCAGATGAAGATGACTTGAAGACAAAGATGACTTGACGATGATCCAGATGATACAGCAAAGAAGACTTGTGCTAATATATTAAGTCAAGAGAATACCTTCCTAGTTAAGAAGGAGTGTTGATGTATTTGTATCTTTGGAATGTATTCATCTGTATTTCTTATGTATTGTAACCCGATGTATATTCTTGGATGTATTGTAATGTATTTGAGTCATGTCATTCCCCGATGTTCCAATCGGGAGAATCAATAATGTAAACAAGTCATATCAATTCATAGTGAGTAACCCTCCAATTGTCTAAGGGTTAAAGTCCCCGCAGTTCCAGGGCACCACGGTAATTAGACTCTCCTAGTAGAGGTCGGCCATGGTAGGGTTTTAGTCATGTCGAGATTAGTATAAATAGAGAACTAGAGTCTCTATTTATCACGTAACTCATCCACACTCAAGTGTAGAGCATATTTGAGGAAGGAGAAGACACTGGGGCTAGATAAGAAGAATATTACTGCTGTCGGGAGATCACTTACTGTTTTGGGGCTTTTACTGTTTTGGTGCTGATTCTATCTCTGAGGAAGTTGCGGGGTTTTCTCCATTTATGGTTTCCCCGAGGATAAACACGGTGTTCATTGTCTCTTTTGTTTGATTGTTGTGCTTGTTATTCTCTCATTAAATATCCTAATATAATGCTAGATTAATGATGAAATTCTAACAGAGGATCTCATGGGTGAGGTGGATATTAGATCCTAAAAGGGAGGATCTCAAGCTCAATCTGGTCCTAAACCATAGGGATGAGGCTCCACGAAGGTCAGCTTCGAGAATCCTCTCAAAGCTTCTCTTTTCTGTCTCCATTAGAGCAAATTTGAGGTCTAAAATAGGCCTCCTAAGGAAAATGATAAAATAATAGTTAAAATAATAAAATAATAGTTATTAATTTTGGAGGAAGAATGAAAAAAACTACTTTTTTGTGCGTATTTTCGACATATCTCCCTTTGTTTTTACTGAAATTCCGAGCAGAGAGCTCGTTCGATGCGGAATTTAATTTTGTATCCAACGAGTACCCACACTG